>CAUYQS010034371.1:0-18964 GCA_963574585.1 Otolemur crassicaudatus | reverse complement strand
GGTCCCAGCTACTTGGGAGGCGGAGGCAGGAGACTCGCTTGAGCCCAGGAGTTGGAGGTTGCTGTGAGCTGTAATGCCACGGCACTCTGCCCAGGGGGACAGCTTGAGGCTCTGTCTCAAAAAAAAAAAAAAAAAAAAGTTGCAGAGGGCAAAGTACTGTAATCCAGGTGTTGGCAGGGTGAGTACTTCTGGAGGCTCCAAAGCATGGCCCTCCAGGGGCCACCTACCTTCCCTGGCAAGGTGGCATACCCCAGTCAGATTCTGTTACTGGTGTCCAGCAATGACCCTGTGACAGCACTCAGCCCAGCTCCAAAGCCCTGATGTGATCACGGTCCCTCCTTATCATGAGGTCACATGTTCACAGGTCCCAGGACTCAGGAACATGTCTCTGGATGGTCTTCTGCCAACTAAGCTCCCCTGACCCTGCACACATCCCAGCCCCATTCCCCTGACAACCTGACAGGTGCTGCTCAGCAAGAAAGTCACCTACAGAAACCAGTTTAATACAAACACACCATACATGAGACCAAGGACACAGACCCACCTACTATCAGGACACTTGGGCCTGCAACCCATGTCCAGCCTGATCCTCGGGGATGTAAGAAGAGCTGAGTTCATAAAGGGAATAAAAAGGCACAAGTGGGCTCTGACCAGCATGTCCAGAGCCTGTGTTGGTCTGCAGCAGCCACTGGGCTCATAGCTTCTCCTCAGCACGGGTGAGGACAGCTAGGCGCATGGTGATGCTAGCCAGGTCTGCAGCTTTGTCCAGCTTGATGTAGGTGTCAGTGCGGATATGGTGGAGGCTGAGCCAGTCGGGCAACAGCTCGGACAGGAGCAGCAGGTGCTTCTCCATCTCACCTATAGAAAGAAAGGTGAGGCCCTGTGCAGTTGGCACTGGTGTGACCCAGCCGTGCAACTCCATAGGGGTGCACTCTATGCCTCACAGTGGGGTGTCACACCCTGTCCACAAGTCTCAGGGCTGAGGGTTCTGAGCTGAGGTCTGTCTGGGGTCCCTGTCTGTGCCCTTGAGAGCTAGAGTGAACGGTGGTAGCAGAAGCCAGGCAGGGATCCTGCTGCCAAGCCTCACAGAAGGATCCTGCTGCCAAGCCCCTGCAGCTGCAGGACCAGCAGCTCTGTCCTGGTGGCCAGAGACCCAAAAGCAAGTGGACCTCTCACATGGGGCCTGGAGCCATGGGGGAGAGGTTTTGTTCTGGCCCAGGAATACAGAGAATAGACCAGGTGTGAAGGGCTGTAGGAGTGGAGGCCAGGCTGGGTGACCAAAGTGTTCAGTGTGCACATCTGGCGAACAAACTGTTGATGGACACCCCAGTCAGGAACACGGGGAGGGATCACAGCCACATAGCAGGACCATAGTGGGTGGCCCTTTGCCCTACCCCACCTACCAGGGCTCATAGAGGTGCAGTAGCTGCCCACCACCCGGGCACAGACCACTGCCATGGTGAGTGCTGGTTTGCGCTCAGACACAAAGACACTGCGCAGCACACGGGCCAGCTCAGGCAGCCGCTCCAACCGCTGCAGCCGCAGCTCCTGCTCTGGGCACCGCGTCATCTGTGCCAACTGTTTCTGTGCCTCCTTGGCCCGGACCTGGGGTGGGAGAAGGTCAGTCAGTGGATGGCAGGTCACCCCAGCACCCAACTGCCCATCACTGACTCACCCGCTCCAGCAGGTCCTGGGACACACCCTTCAGGGCACCAGTTGGGGTGGTAGGGGAAGTGGCCGGTGGGCTGGCCAGCAAGGCTGAGCTGCTGGGCTCAGCTGAGCGCAGGGCCAGTTGACTCAAGGCCTTCTCCATCTGTGGGTAGGACCAGTTAGAGGAGAAGTATGAAGAGGCAGTGTCCCAGCCCTGCCAGAGGAAGCCCCTTGCCCTCTACCCCAGAGCCCTGCACTCCCCCAACCCCCATCTCTCCAAGCCGAGTTCAGTCACTCAGTCACCACATCTGGAGGAAGGCTGAGTGGCAACCTGGGGCCCTGCCCACAGTGTTATCTGTGCAGGAGCCGCCCCCTGTGTGGTGATGAGCAACTGTGTAGAGCACAATCTGCTATCTCTAGACCGTCAGCTGGGCATGAAGCCTAATGAGGTGTCAGGTGCCCCCACGGAGGCTTCACATGTTACATCCACCTTATGTTGTCCGGCAGGCCCCACCCACCCCAAAAAACCAGTCAGCCTCACCCTGGGTGACATCAGGCTGCGGGCCCGGGCCAGCACCTCCTGAGCAGTGCTGAGCTTCTCCAGAGTCGGTGGTTGGGGCAACTCGGCAGGCTCGATGTCAGGTACCTCATCCACATTGAAGCGTGGGTGCCAGCGTGTCAGCTGGTCATCGGGTACCTCCATGGGGGGGCTCAGGGAGGCCAGGAAGGCCTGCAGGAGAATGAGGTGAGCAGGGGTCCTGCTGGGTGACCCTGGCACATCTGAGGGCTGTCTGGGCAGCCCCAAGCATGTCAGGTAACCTCTCTATGCCCAGATGCTTGACTGGCAGGAGAAAGCACAAGGCCTCACAGGGCCACCATGACCCCCTCGAGCCTGAGACTGCAGCCCTGAGCTCACTAGCTCCTCAGCACAGGGCAGACCCAGTATGTGTCCATGCCCACCATGAAATCAGGTGTCAGCAACAGCGTGCCCTCCCTACCGAGAGGACAACTCAGAACTCTGCCACTGACCAGGGGTAGCACCCTGGGCCTCTGATAAGGGCAGTCTGTGGCAGGGATGCTGGGAGCACAGATAGGGTACTCGGGCTGGGCGGACACAAATGCCCACAGTACCACTGCCTCTGCAGCAGGGACCAGGCGCATCACTGGCCTTTGACTGCTGTAGCCACTCACTTTGTGGTGCTCCCTGGCTCGCTCCAACAGCTTCTGGCCGAAGACCTGCCGCCGCTGCAGGAGGTGGGAGGCCGTGAGCTGTGGGACTGCACTGCTGGTCTCTGCAGGGAGAGTACAGGTGTGAATCCTAGCCAGGTCACCTGGCCCCTGACCACAGTCCTGATGCCCAGCACCTCACACCCATCCTCAAAAGGGTGCATGGTCACAGCTGGAGACACCAAGGCCCTGGACCCAGTACACTCACCCTGATCCAGCAGTGGCTCAATGGTGAGCTGGTAATCAGATCTCCTGATACCATCTTTGAAGGTGGGGATGTTGCGCTCCTGGCGGAAGCAGTAAGAAGCAGGATACACAGTTTTGATCTGGCCGACATTGTGCTCCTCAAAGCGCCTGTGGGAGGTGGCAGCAGATCAGGAGAAAGCAGCGCCAACAGCAAAACCCCACAGCCCCCACCTGGCTGCAGGCCACTCACTTGCGTATCATGTCCTGGACACCCTGCTTGACCTTGGCAAATGTCACGGTCTCTGCGCGGTTGAAGAGCATGCCCACTATGGTGTCCATGCTGCGGAACATCTCAGCCAACACCTGGTACTTGTAGGGCAGCACCAGCCCCGGAGGACTGGGCTGTGCAAGGGCGTGGAAGCGCTGGTAGGCAGGCAGCTTCTCACCACTGTCAGGGAGAGAGCCAGCCTTGAGAGAAGCCCCAGACCACACACCCTCCACTGCCTCTGAAGACCCCACACCTCTGCCTCTGAAGACACACAGCAAATGCCTGATGACCACAAGCTGTTGGCAGCACTTGAGGTTCTCCAGGGCCCATGGGGCGGCAGTTAATGACCCCTCAAGGTGGGTACTGGGGACAGGGCAAGAGGGCAGCAGGCTGGGCTCTGGGCTACCCACCCAGTTGGCTGCACCAATTACCTCCCTGGAAGGTGCAGCCCAGCCACTGCTCACTCACGCCACGTGGCCACCCTCCCAGACTCACCATGGTGGCTCTGCATGGTGCTCAGTCTCAGGTGGGCAGAGGCTCTCAGCATCCTTCTTGGCTCTCAGTGCCTGGACCCGCGCCCCCAGCTCACGAGCTCTCTGTAGACATGACTGGAGCTCGGAGATGGTGTCCGTGGGGGGGACCTGGGGACGCAGGGGGCTGTAAGGTCAGGCATTCACCCATGGCAGGTTACACATAACCTTGGTCCAGCCTCCTCACCTTGTCCTGCGAGGCTGCTGGGGAAGACAGCTGATCTGCTGAGACAGTGACTTTCTGTACCTTGGTGCCCAGAGAAGAGCAGGCTCGAGGGCGGGGGTCAGCTGAGGAGCCCAGGTCAGCTGGGGAGCCCAAGCTGTACGTCTGCTGGGAAGGACCCCAAGGTGAACACAGGACAAGCCCAGGGTGCACCTGGCTCTGCAGAAAGGGAACCCGCTGGCCGGAACAGAACTGGACATGCAAGGGCTGGGCCCAAGTTCTTGAGGTTACTAATTTCTCAGGGTCTTTGCTGAAGTCAACAGAGAGGGACGTTGCCAGGGCTGGCCCTCCCCATTCTTGCGCACGAGCCGTGGGCCTGGCCCCGCCCTCCCCGCGGCCCCGCCCCGGTCTGAATTTCCTCCAGCTCCACGCCTCCCTTCACCACTCCAGCCTCAGTTTCCCCGTGTTGCTCACCTCTCCGGCGTCGGCCGACAGCCGCAGCCTCCTGCGCGCAGGCGGCGGGGCCTTGGGTTGGCCGGGGTCGGCGGGCGGGCGCGCGCGCTTGCGGCTGCCACTTGGGGCTGAGCCCGGGGCGCGGGGTGCATGCTCGGCGGGGCTCGGGGTGCGACAGGGCAACTTGGCCCGCGGCGGCACAGCGCGGGGCCCAAGGCGGCGGTGCGCAAAGAAGTCGGTGACCCGGCGCTGCTCCATGGCGGCGGCGGGAAGGAGGTAGCGCGCGTTTCCCGCCGGTTTTCTCGCCGGCGCCCTGGCCCCGCCCCACCGCGGACCGCACCACTGGTGCCGGGGGTGAGGTGGGCAGGAAATGGACTGGCCCTGGCGCATGCGCAGTAGTGCGCGCAGGCGCCCAAGTGCGTTGTTTACGCGACCCGCACACCTACCTCCTCGCTACCCAATGCTCGTGTGATCTACTCTTGGCGGCGCGTGGCAGTCCAATCGCTGACTTTGGGGCCCAAAATGAGTAAAGGCCTGGCCGAGGGAACGGTTAGCTTGCCTGGGTGCTACGATTGAAATTACAGCGTGACGGAGGTCAACGCACGGCGGAGCAGGATGCGCCTCGGGGGAGAACGCGCTGCGGCCCAGGAGTGGGGTCCGCACACAAGTTTGTGAAAATGCCAACACCACTGGATTACTGGATGGCACACTTTATTGTTATTTTTTATTTTTTAGAGACAGGGTCGCACTCTGTCGCCCCCTGTAGTGCAGTGGCTGAACGGCTGGTAGCAGCCTCAAACTCCTGAGCTCAAGCATCCACCTGCCTCAGCTTCCAGTAGCTGAGATACGCCATCATGCCTGGCTAATATTTCTAATATTTTTGTAGAGATAGAATCTGGCTGTGTTGCTCAGGTTGGTTTCGAACCTCTGGCCTTAAGCAATCCTCCGGCCTCAGGCTCCCAAAGTGCTGGGATTACAGGTGTCAGCCACCTGGCAGGCCTGCACAGTGTAAGGGTAAACTTTTACGATATGTGACATATCTCAATTATAAAGGAAAGGAAGATGAAAGAAACTGCCTTCAAATGGGTGAGATTTTTTTAAAGTGTCGGTTCTAAGAAAGCTTTTATTATCTGAAATATAGGTTCTCTGGAAAACCTATGACCCTGATACTGGAGCCCCTCTTTCCAGATGAGGCCAGATCTACAGGGCTGAGAGGAGGGCTCCTGCTTTTCCATTTTTCTTTCAAGTTTTCTGTAAAGAGCATGAATTGTGCCCAATTGAAAAAGAAAAAAGAACAGAAACATCAGTATGCAGTTGGTGCTTGCTAAATTACCTTGAGTGAGAAAGTTGGAGGTTGCTGGAGAGGAGGAGCCTGATTTTCCCATCTGTATTTTAGAGTGCAGTACCTGGATCTATGCTTTGCAGATTATCACTGGGTCAAGTAATCAGTGTAGAGGGTCAAGACCCACTTTTTTTTTTTTTTTTTTTTTTTTTGAGGCAGAGTCTAAAACTGTTCCCCTGGGTAGAGTGCTGTGGCATCACACCTCACAGCAACCTCAAATTCTTGGACTTAAGCAATTATCTCATCTCAGCCTCTGGGACTACAGGCACCCACTGCAACACCCAGCTATGTTTGTTGTTGTTGTAGTTGTCGTTTTAGCTGCCCCAGGCCGGGTTTGAACCCACCTGCCTCTGTGTATGTGGCCAGAGCCCTACCCACTGAGCTACGGGCACCACCAAGACCCACATTTTTAAGGCAATACTTTGTTGAAGTTTAGTTTTGGTATGTGTGCTCTGGGCCATGCAAAATGAATTTCCTTTTTTGTTGTTTTGTTTTGAGAGTCTCTGTCACCCTGGGTAGAGTGCTGTGGTGTCATACCTCACAGCACCCTCAAATTTGTGGGCTCAGGCAATCCTCTCACCTCAGCCTCCCGAGTAGCTGGGACTACAGGCACCTGCCACAACACCCAGCTATTTTTTTTGTTGCAGTTCAGCCGGGGCCGGGTTTGAACCCACCTCCTTCGGTATATAGGGCCGGTGCCCTATCCACCGAGCCACAGGCACCGCCCGGAAATAGAACGTTTTAAAACAGTGTTATTTCTCATTGTGGGTTTTGGACAAGAAAGTTTGAAAAGTCCTGGGACAACAGAACCTCCAGCAGAGCACAGTTAGCCCTTAAGGAGCCTTGACAAATGGGTGCAGACAGACCTCAGCACCCCCTCAACCTTAACTTGCACAGCTCTGCCTTGCAACCCTTACTCTTGGATCTCCAGCTGTAATAAACTGTCCTATTATAATTAAGATGAGAATCCCAGCTTTTCTCAAAGGTGGCAGAAGTGATCAAGATGTCAGAGTGGAACAGTTAGGAGCCTGCTTTGCAGTAGAGAGGAAAAGCTTGTAAAATTGTAGAGCTGTGATCAGAGCATAAATTATAGGCACAGCCTCTCCCTAAACCAACTGCAATTAGGGGATTTTTTTTTTTTTTGAGACAGTCTCACTCTGTTGCCCCCAAGCTAGAGTCCCACAGCAGCAGCCTAGCTCACAGCAAGCTCAGACTCCTGGGCTCAAGAGATCCTCCTGCCTCAGCCTCCTGAGTAGCTGGAACTACAGGTGCCCACCACTATACCTAGCTAGTTTTTCTGTTTTGTAGAGACAGGGTCTTACTCTTTATAAGGCTGGTCTTGAACTCCTGAGCTCAAGTGTTCCTCCTCCCTCAGCCACTCAGAGTGCTGGGATTACAGGTTACAGACATGAGTAGCTGGGCCAGGCCAAGAGGACCTTTTAAAGGGCGGTGCCTGTGGCTCAAGGAGTAGGACCCTGGCTCCATACACTGGAAATGGTGAGTTCAAACCCAGCCCCAGCCAAAAGCTGCAAAAAAAAAAGGACCTTTTAAGTCTTTTGGTCATAGCTGTTCAGCACACAGAGAGAGCTGTCTTCTCCCCTAGTGACAGAGGGGTTCCCCGCTCTCAGTTTCACATTTAGAAAATAAAGAAACACCTGTTATCAGAAAGGCAGAAGCAACTGTTTCAGCATCTGGTTCCTGGTGCTGCCGTGTGGTCCAGTCCCTGTTCTGCAGAGATAAGCTGCTGAGCAGGATGAGGCCGAGGCCTTGTCGGGGTCTCCTGAGTGCTGAGCAGGCCCCACCAGCTTTGTGTTTCTCTTGCCACTGAGGTGATCTAAGTGGTGGACTCGGCCACCTGCCTGACCCTAAAGCCAAAGCTTAAGTCTACTTACTAAGGAAAAGCCTCGGGTGGCACCTGTGGCTCAAAGGAGTAGGGTGCTGGCCCACATACCAGAGGTGGCGGGTTCAAACCTGGCCCTGGCCAAAAACTACAAAAAAAAAAAAGAAAAGAAAAGCTTCTAAGTGACCGACATCCCCTTCAACAGCAGGCAGCTCTGCTCTCTAAGGCAGGTGGCAGTCCTGGGAGCAGGCCCACTGACCCCGACTAAGCCAGTGGAAAGGGGGTGCTGCAAGGTTGAAGCCCAGAGTTGACCTCTGGTCTACCTTTTCCCTCATCTTAGCTAAAAGTCACACCTAAGGGTGGAGAAGACATGTTAATGAGACATGTGATGTGTGAAGAAGCATGAGCACTGGATGGGCAGCTGCCAACAAAACTCTCATGCTGTGGCTTCATTCTGGCTCTGAACTTCCTCTCTCTCTGCCCTTTGAAAAATGTATTCATGATCTACGTGTAAAAAAAGAAAGTCTCCAGCCCTTTGTTTGGAGAACCAGTCTGGTGTCTTAACTGGTACTGCCTCCCCTTTGTTGCAGCAAAGCCCCAGTAAAGCCTTGCCTGTATAAATTCCTTTTATAGTCTCTTGCCAATTTGTATGGACTTGGGGACCAAGAATTGCAAGGTCAGCACCGGCACCTGCTCACCCTCAAGGCTGAACCACAGATGGCTGACTGGGCCTCCCAGACTCTGCCTTAGGAGGGGCCCCCTCTTCCCACCTGGACAGCTCCTGACTGTGTGGCTTCTGTCACCATCCACCTCAGAGGTGACTCCCAGGAGTCCTGGGAGGGAAGAGCCAAGCACAGTGCTGCTGTCCTTTTTTGTTTTGTTTGTTTTGTTTTAGAGATGGGGTCTGGCTATGTTGCCCAGGCTGCACTTGAACTCTGAGGCTCAAAGGATCCCTCAGCCACCAAGTAGCTGGGACTATGGTAGCATGTGCCCTCACACCTGGCTGTTACTTTATCACTGTGAAATTATTGTACACAAGAGTTGCACTCACCATCACCTCAGGGCCTCCAGAATTCACCCTGAATCAAGAATTTAGGGCCAAATAGTTTATTTGGGAGATGTCCCAGGAGAATGGGTGGGAAAATGAGACCAGGAAGGGGCTAACAAGAAGTGTGTGCACAAGCCAGTGACCACTGGGAGGCCCTGTGCAGGACGTCCAGGGCTGACCTCCCAGGATGCAGCCAAGGCCTTGTCGGGGTCTCCTGAGTGCTGAACAGGCCCCACCAGCTTTGTGTTTCTCTTGCCACTGAGGTGATCTAAGTGGTGGACTCAGCCACCTGCCTGACCCTAAAGCCACACCACGCCCTCAGCATCATCACTGTCACCATGGTCACCACCATCATCATTGCTATTACTTTAACCACACTCAGGTGATCAGAGTTGTCCTAGGCTCTGAGTTTGTACAATGGCCATATTCTGACCTTCCTTGACATCACTAGAACCCATCCCGGCCCCCTGGGCCCCCTGCCAATCCACTGCCTCAGTCCGTGCTTGATGTGAGTGGCTTGTACCTGCTCCACCCTGGTGCCCTTTGCATACAACAATAATAATAGGCCATGATGGTCCATGCCTTTAATCCCAGCACTTCGGAAGGCCACAGTGGGAGGATCACTTGAGGCCAAGAGTTTGAGACCAGCCAGGGCAATATAGTGAGATCCTGTCTCTAACATCTTTTTAATTAGCTGGGTGCAATGGCTCATACCTGTAGTTGAGAGGCCAAGGCATGAGGATCACTTGAGCCCAGAAGCTCAAGGCTGCAGTAAGCTATGATCGTGCTACTGCACTCCAGCCTGGGCACCAAAGGGAGACTCTGTCTCTAAACAACCACAAGAACAAAAACAAAACAACAGCCCAGGGCTGTGCGAGCTTTACAGTTTTCAAACCAGTTTCATAAAATAGTAATAACAGGCCCCTGTCAGGTTTGCTGTGTGCAGCCCCGTTCTCCACAACTGGAATGTCCATTCTGTCTCACTCTCAAAGCCAGCCTACCCATCTGTGGGGGCACAGAGCCGGGAACCCAGGAAACGGGGTCTATACCCTCCACGTCTGCCTCTAATAAGCTGCTCCTCCTCCCATAGGGACTCAGACAAGGCCAGTAACTAATCTTAGAATGTGGATTCACAGGATCCCCTTTGGCCCTGCAGGGAACCTATCAGTCACCTGCAGCTGCCAGGGAGCTTTTCAAGCTCTTGGCTTATAACAGGACCCAGTGGCCAAGACTGATGGCAGCTTTCACCTTTGATGAAGGTGTTTGGGGCAGAGCCAGAATCAATTTGCCCTTAGCTCCCTGTCTACCAGACAACCTTGGAATCCATTATGGATGGGACAAAGGGGAAGGATGGAGGAGCTGCTTTGAAGTGTTTCAAATTGATTAAAAGTAAATAAAAGTGAAAGTCCTGGGCAGAGTGACCCAGGCAGTCTCCTCTCTTCCCCTGTCCTCGGTTTCCTTCTCTGTACCAAGGGATCTCCTGGAACCTTCTCCCAAGAGGGCTACTGCAAGAGCCTCTCACATCTTGTCTCCGTGGTGGTAAATACCCTCATGATACACTTGTTTTCAGAGTGTCACAGCAAGCAGCAGACTGACTTTCCTATATGGGTATCTCCCGCAGTTCTATCCAGTAGAAATGTAGTTCGGCCCACAGATGTGATTTTAAGTTTTCTAGTAGCTACTTTCAAAAAGTTAACAGGCCAGGGCGGCGCCTATGGCTCAGTGGGTAGGGCGCTAGCCCCATATACCAAGGGTGGTGGGTTCAAACCCAGCCCCGGGGCTTGGCGCCTGTGGCTAAAGTGGCTAAGGCGCCAGCCACGTACACCTAAGGTGGTGGGTTTGAATCCAGCCCGAACCTGCCGAACAACAATGACGGCTGCAACCAAAAAATGGCCGGGCGTTGTGTTGGGCGCCTGTGGTCCCAGCTGCTTGGGAGGCTGAGGCAGGAGACTCGCTTGAGCCCAGGAGTTGGAGGTTGCTGCGAGCTGTGAAGCCACGGCACTCTACCCAGGGGGATAGCTTGAGGCTCTGTCTCAAAAAGGAAAAGGAAAAAAAAAAAAAAATACCCAGCCCCGGCCCAACTGCAACAAAAAGATAGCTGGGTGTTGTGGCGAGTGCCTGTAGTCCAACTACTCAGGAGGCTGAGGCCAAGAGAATTGCCTAAGCCCAAGAAGCTAGAGGTTGCTGTGAGCTGTGACACCACACCCTCTACCGAGGGCGACAAAGTGAAACTCTGTCTCTCTAAAAAAAAAAAAGTTAAGTGGCCAGGTGTGGTGGTTCTTGCCAGTAATCCCAGCACTTTGGGAAGCCAAGGTAGGAGGATGACTTGTGACCAGGAGTTAGAGAACAACCTGGACAACAGCAGGACTCCATCTGTACAAGAAATAGAAAAATAAAAATTAGTGGCCGGGCATAGTGGCTCATGCCTATAATCCCAGCACTCTGGGAGGCTGAGTGAGGTAGATTGCCTGAGCTCAGGGGTTTGAGACCAGACTGAGCTCAATGGAGAACCCCTTCTCTAAAAATAGCCTGGCATTGGGCAGCACCTGTGCTCAGTGGGTAGGGCGCTGGTCCCATATACCAAGGGTGGCAGGTTGGAACCTGGCCCTGCCAAACTGCAATAAAAAATAGGCAGGCGTTATGGTAGGTGCCTGTAATTACAGCTACTCGGGAGGCTGAGGCAAGAGAATCACATAAACCCAGGAGTTGAAGGTTGCTGTGAGCTATGATGCTACAGCACTCTACTGAGGGCAATAAAGTGAGTCTCTGTCTCAAAAAAATAAAATAAATAAAAAATAAAAATACCCTGGCACTGTGGCAGGTACCTATAGTCCCAGCTACTTGAGAGGCTAATAACAAGAAGATCGCTTGAGCCCAAGAATTTGAGGTTGCTGTGAGCTATGCTTCCGGGCACTTTAGCAGAGTGAGACTCTGTCTCAAAAAAAAAAAAAAAGAAAGAAAGAAAGAGAGAGAGAGAGAGAGAGAGAAAGAAAACAAAACAAAATTAGGGCAGCGCCTGTGGCTCAAAGGAGTAGGGCGCCGGCTCCATATACCAGAGGTGGCAGGTTCAAACTCAGTCCTGGCCAAAAACTGCAGTAAACAAATAAATAAATAAATTACCCAGGCATTCTGGCCCTGCAGTCCCAGGAGGCTCATCACTCTTCAGAGTAGGAGTTTGAGGCTGCAGTGAATTGTGTTGACATCACTGCACTCCAGCCTGGGCAACAAGGTAAGACCTGTGTCAAAACAAGCAAATTTTTAAATTTTAAAAATAAATAAAACAAAAAGTTAAAGAGATCAGGTGATGGTCATTTTAATAAAAGTTTTTATTTTACCCAATGTCCAAAATGTTTTTTAACATACCATCAGCATAAAATTAATGAGATAGTTCAGATTATTTTTCTTTTCTTTCTTGTTTTTTTTCCTTTAAGATAGAGTGTCAGGCTGTTGCCCAAGCTAGAGTGTCGCAGTGTCATCATAGCTCACAGCAACCTCAAACTCCTAGGCTCAAGCAATCAGCCTCAGCCTCCCAAGTAGCTGGACCTATAGGCACACTCTGCAACACCTGGCTAATTTTTCTATTTTTAGTAGAGATGAGGTCTCACTCTTGCTCAGGCTGGTCTCAAACTCCTGAGCTCAAGCAATCCACCTACCTTGACCTCCCAGAGTGCTAAGATCACAGTTGTGAGCCACAGCCCCCCGCCACATTCTTTTTCTCATCACTACCATTGATGTCGTCATCACTACATACTAAGCACTAATACTAAGCATACCAGTCTTTGAAATCTGGTGTCTTTTACACTTACAGCACATCTCAATTCGGAAGAAGCTACACTTCCATGGAAACACTGGATCCTTCATAAAATTTACATCTGAAAAAGTGGATTCCCATGCCCAACTTGTTCTAAGCCTAATAAAAGCTTTTCAATAACCAAATAAAGTGTTTAAAATTGATTAAAAGCTTGGTGCTGTAGCTTGGTGAGTAGGGCACCAGCTACATATATTGAGGCTGGTGGGTTCAAGCTTGGCCCAGGCCTGCTAAACAACAATGACAACACAACTAAAAAAAAAAAGCTGGACATTGTAGTGGGTGCCTGTGGTCCCAGCTACTCGGGAGGCTGAGACAAGAGAATCACTTCTTAAGTCCAAGAGTTGGAGATTGCTGTGAGCTGTGACACCACAGCATTCTACTGAGGGTGACATAGTGAGACTCTGTCTCAAAATAAATAAAATAAAATTGATTAAAAGCAAATAAAAGTGAAAGTCCAGTTCCCACTTGTACTGCCCCATTTCAGTGTGTGATGGCCACAGGGTAAGAGCAGGTATGAGTGGACAAAGCCACTGGACCTGAGGAGGAGGAGAGCAGCTGCCAGGGCAAAGGCACCTGCTGGCCTCTCCCCTGGGCCCACAGAGGTATCTGGATTATTTACAGAATCTAAAGGGAGAGCAGGGTGCATGGCTCATGCCTGTAATCTCAGCACTCTTGGAGGCCAAGGCAGGAGGATCACTGGAGCCTAGGATTCGAGTCCAGCCTGCACAACATGGCAAGAACTGTCCCTGAAGTAAATGAGTGTATTAATTAAAAATAAAATAGGGCGGCACCTGTGGCTCAAAGGAGTAGGGCGCTGGCCCCATATACCAGAGATGGTGTGTTCAAACCCGGCCCCAGCCCAAAACTGCAAAATAAATAAATAAATAAAAGAAATAAAATAAAATAGATAGGGTGGTGCCTGTGGCTCAGTGGGTAGGGCACTGGCCCCATATACTGAGGGTATCGAACCTGGCCTCGGCCAGCTAAAACAGCAGTGGCGACTGCAACAAAAAATAGCCAGGCATTGTGGTGGGCATCAAATAAATAAATGAATGAATGAATAAGTTAGACCAGGCATAGTGGCTCATGCCTGCAATCCCAGTACTCTGAGAGGCCGAGATAGGTGGATTACCTGAACTCAAGAGTTTGAGACCAGCCTGAGCAAGAGAAAGGCCTGTCTCTACTAAAAATAGAAAAAAGTAGCCAGGCATCATGGTGGGTGCCTGTAGTCTCAGCTACTTGGGAGGCTGAGGCAGGAGGATCACTTAATCCCAAGAGTCTGAGTTTGCTGTGAGCTATGATGCCACAGCACTCCACCAAGGGTGAAAAAGTGAGAGTTTGTCTCTAAATAAATAAAGAAATAGATGGATAAAAATAAACAATATAATGCTACTTCTAGATAATGTAAACATATCTCCATATAATATAACTAATAATAACTTAATTATAAGATAATGTAAATATATTTCCATATAATCATAGCCTAGCACTGCATGATTCAGACCTAGAACAAGGTCACATAACCCAGGCTCTACAAGAGGTGACCCTGGCCCCAGCTCTAGCAGATATAGCCCAGGCTCTAAGCAATACAAACATAGCTCCTCATGTAGAGACTGTAGCCCATGCCCCTGGGCCGCCCTCTCATTGGGAGGGTCAATCCCAATAGCAGCTCACTCTGTGTACTAGGAGGCTGGGAAGCGTGTCGGCAGAGACATCGGGCTTGCAGGCAGCTGCTGGTATTGTTGGGGGTTTACCCCGATAATGATTCTGCCTTAATTACAGCCCTGCTCAGTGACCCAGGTCAAGAACTGGAGGCGGGGGTCCCCATGAGTGTGAGAGTGACTGATCCATGTGGCCAGAGTGTCTGTGGGAGGTTGTGGCCTGGTCCAGGTTCCTAGGTGCTGGGTCTCTCCTTCCCTCAGGCTAAGTGCTCTTGGTACAAATGGCATGCACTGCCAGGCTGGGGACTCCCATGGCCTGGAGTGCCCAGAGGCCAAGGCAAAGGCTTTCTATAGGGGTTTTGTTGGGGTGGTTGGTACAGGGGGCACTGTGGGGGGTGGGGGAGAGTGGATTAAGCCCAGGAACGCTGCATCCTTGAGCCAGCATCTCCTACACAGCTGACCACCAGTCACACACAAGGATCCTGCAAGAGGCCAGACAGACTACATCTCTGGAATGTCTGGGGGAGAGAGGAGGAGTGATTATGTGGCTCTTACCACATCGAGGTCAGCTGTGTTTCCTCTGGACTGCAGTGAAGTGAGTCCAGGGACCTCCGAGCCTCCCATCAACACAGCCCCAGAAGGCGGGGAAGGGGGAGGAAGGGGTCATCCTTGTCCTGTGGACACACTTAGCTGGTTGCTCAGGGGCTATGGCCAGTAGTCAGTGACCTGCAATGGCACTTGGTAAAGGCACTGACCTCACACCTACTCTGGAAGTGTTAAGTGTCCTCCTATGGAGGGTGCTGTGGTGGCCCTGGAGGCACAGAGTGACCTGAGATAGAGCCTCTGGAAGCCTCCAGGCCCATGGCCACAGATGGCCACACACTGGGATGTCAGGGATGTCACAGGACAGGCTCCCATCATCCTCTCTAACTAGGCCCCAATTTTAGTACCAAGATGGGGAAACTGCTGACAAGCTAGTTAACCTTGGGCTTATTTGGCAAATGCCAATAACTGACCAGCCTTCCTTATTCCTCTTCCTCACCATAGTTGTGGGTTTAAGTGCCTCCGTCCCAGGTTGTCAGAGGGTTCCCTGCCACAGGATCCTGTACGTGTGTGTCCTCATGGTGGTCCTAACTCTGGCCAGCAGGCAGGTTCCAGACTGGACTTCAAGCCCTGGATGTGCAACTGGAGCCACTGCTGACCCTTTGATCCAGCTGCACACTGAGCCCTGACAGAGCCCAGTGGGGCCTTCGGGCTGGAGGCCAGCAGAATCAGCACCAACTCCAGAGGGGCAGGGTACAAGAGGGTGGTTACTCAAAGCCGGCATGGGCCTGTGGCTGAGGATGGGGCCTTGTCACTGCATATCATAGGCCCCCCATTTGTGTCTCTGAGTACCTGTATTTGTACACCTCCAGGAAAGCAGGACAGGTGGGACCCCCAATGCAAGTGACTCACCTGACCCTCGCAGCTCTGAGGGGCAGTAAGGCCCCAGTTTTATAGACAAGATGATTGAGCCCCTGGGGTTCTGTAGCTTGTCCAAGTTCTTGAGGCAGTGAGGAGTGCAGCCCATGTAGCCCAGGACTTGGGCTGTTCAGCCTCCCCAGGACCAGGCCTGGCTCTAGCTCTGGGACAGAGAGAGATGGCAGTGATCTCTGGCTTCTTCCCCAGGCCCAGCCTCTGGGGCCTTTGCCGTCTACTTGGGACTCACAAAGGAAGGGGCTGGGGGAGCTTCCCATTGCCAAGAAGAAAGGGCTTTGGCTTAGCAATCTCCATAAGAGCCCTTAGCACTGTGCCAGTGGACCCGGCCCTTAGAAGACCCCTGGAGTCTTCTGACCAGAGCAGGGACATCCTTGTCCTCCACTGCTGGCCCTGCTTTTGGTTTCCAAGACAGGGTGCCTGGAGACTGCTTCATAGAGAATTTTCTCAGGGAAATGAAATAATAGCTCCCCAAATCTCACAAAATCTCTGGCCAAGAGTCAGGAAAACAATATGCTCAAGGAACAGAGATTGTGATTACCTCTGCTGAGGGACCTTGGGCTTAGAGGAAGACTCAGAGCCAACTGCTTGAAAAACTATTTTTTTTTCTGAAACAGAGTCTTACTTTGTCACCCTTGGTAGAGTGCTGTGCTATCATAGCTCACAGCAACCTCGAACTCTTGGGCTTAAGCAATTTCCCTTGCCTCAGTCTCCCAAGTAGCTGGGATGACAGGCATCCACCACAACGCCTGGCCATTTTGAGAGACGAGGTCTTGCTCTTGCTCAGGCTGGTCTCAAACCTGTGAGCTCAGGCAATCCGCCTGCCTTGGCCTCCCAGAGTGCTAGGATTATAGGTGTGAGCGACCACACCCAGCCTGCTTGAAAATTATTTTAATCATGTATGTATTTCTCTCTCTCTCTCTCTCTCTCTTTTTTTTTTTTTTGCAGTTTTTTGGCCAGGGCTGGGTTTGAACCCACCACCTCTGGCATATGGGGCCAGCGCCCCACTCCTTTGAGCCACAGGCGCCGCTCTCATGTACAAATTTCTTAAAATTGTTTATTGCTCTCCCCCAGCCCCTGGCAGCCTCCCTTTTGCTTTCTGACACTGTGTGTCTGCCCGTTCTGGATATTTCATGGAAGTGGAATTACACAGCATTTCTCCTTTTGCTGCCTCTGCTCAGGGTCTGTCTGTCCCGGGTACCAGCACGTCACTCCTTTTTATGGCCAAATAATAGTCCATTGTATGGATAGAGCAAATTCTGTTTGCCCATTCTCTCATTATTGGGCAGTTAGGTTGCTTCCTCTTAATTTTTAAGTATAAACAAGTAAAGTAATGATGCCTATATTATATCCTTGGGGAAAAAGTTAACACCTAAGTGATATAACTCAGTTACCTCTGCCCACTCTCTCCCCAAGGGCCCTGATCACTGCTGCTCTTCCAAGACTGATGCTGTCGGCAACAACCACACATTTAGAAAGGGCATGGAGCCGTGGGGTGGTGGGAAAGTGGCTTTGGACTCCGAGTCAGGAAAGCTGGGCTCAAGGCATGTCTGGTCTTTTGGCAAATGGCTTCCCCATGCTGGGCCTCCACGCCCTTTTCCGAAGAAGAGGTTGTATTGAAACATGGTCTGAATTCCTGAACGGGCTATGGGGTGGGCATTCAGGGAGGAATAGCTGGACTGGCTGGCTCCCTTATGCATCACACCTCTTCCTGCCTGCCACACAGGCTGGTGGGGAAGATCTTTCTCAGAGGCTCTGTCCTTGTATTTAGTGAATAGGTGAGGTGGGTATTAGGAAAACAGGAAAACAGCATGAAAGGGTACTCCAGAGAAGGAAATGTCTTCCTTTGGCCCACAGTCCAGCCTTCCCTGGGAGCCTGCAACTACAGCCCAATTGCAACATTGTACCTTAGAGATCATCCATAAATACAGAGAAAGTTGCCACTTTCTTTATCTGCTACATAGTACTCCAATGCCATGGATAACACCCTCCTGTGAGCAAATAGTTTGTTCTTTCATCTTGCTACTTTAAAAATCCTTGAATAGGTGGGGGCTGGTGGCTCAAGCCTGTAATCCCAGCACTCTGGGAGGCCCAGACAGGATTTCCTGAGCTCAGGAGTTTGAAACCAGCCTGAGCAAAATCCAGACCCTGTCTCTACTAAAAATAGAAAACAAACAAACAAACAAACAAACAAAAACTGAGGCAAGAGGATCACTTGAGCCCAAGAATTTGAGGTTGCTGTGAGCTATGATGCCACAGTACTTTACGTAGAGTGATAAAGTGAACTCTGTCTCAAAAAAACAAACAAAAAACGAGTTCTTGTACACTTTTGGCTCCTTTGCAAGTACATCTGCAAGACAAGTTTGGAGACTTCCCAGAAGATGCTTTCTGAGAGAAGAAGAGTCAGATTTTAAACACCAAACTTCCCATGAAAATATGCATTAAAGCCTGCATTTCTGGCTTTTATGTTTTAATTTATTTTAATAAATTATAGGCTCGGCGCCTATAGCTCAACGGGCTATAGGTTGAGGTTAAATAAAAAATAAATAAATAAATAAATTATAAATAATTTTATTTATTTATTTATTTTTATTTATTTATTTTTTTGAGACGGAGCCTCAAGCTATTCCCCTGGCTAGAGTGCCATGGCATCACAGCTCACAGCAACCTCCAACTCCTGGGCTCAAGCGAGTCTCCTGCCTCAGCCTCCCAAGTAGCTGGGACCACAGGCGCCCGCCACAACGCCTGGCCATTTTCTAGTTTTCTTTTGAAAAAAAAAAAAAAAAAAAAAGTGTTCTGAGGCCAGGAAGGGTTTTCCATTCCTAGCTCCTAACACAGTGGATAAAAACAGAAAATCACTTCAGTATTTCTATGCCCATTTATGCGTATCAGATTGGGATAATAATACCTTTCTTCCTCACCAGGGAGGTGATAAGGTAATCGGATGATTCCTTTTGGGTCATTTGCTTTTGAAAGCACAGAAAGAAAAATCCAGCCTTGAGGCTTTTTAAAGGAAAGAATTGTCCTTTCTGGACAATTCTTAAAGAGTTTCCTTAGAAAGAAAGGTTTCGGCTTGGCGCCTATAGCTCAACCGGCTAAGGCGCCAGCCACGTACACCTAAGGTGGCGGGTTCGAATCCCCAGCCCGGACCCGCCAAACAACAATGACGGCTGCAACCAAAAAAAAAAAATGGCCAGGCGTTGTGGCGGGCGCCTGTGGTCCCAGCTACTTGGGAGGCTGAGGCAGGAGACTCGCTTGAGCCCAGGAGTTGGAGGTTGCTGTGAGCTGTAATGCCACGGCACTCTACCC
>CAUYQS010034369.1:0-15962 GCA_963574585.1 Otolemur crassicaudatus | reverse complement strand
TGCTAATGAACAGGCCTTCCATGGAGGTCTGAGAACCACAGGGACAGGAAGAGGGGAAGCAAGCAGCAGGATAGCAGGTGGCTGTCAGACACCAGGTGCTTCAGTTGTCATTTCAGAGATGGAATAATGTGTGTGTGGGGGGTGGCTCATGTGGACAGGAGGTCAGGCCGAGGTGCTGAGTGGGCCATACTGTGGACATTAGAATTGTGATGTGATGGCAGAGTGTGGGGTTGAGACGGGGACATCACTGTGTGGGGAGCATCACCAGGAGCCAGCCCACAGCTGGGGGCAGTGACAGGGCAAGGCAGAAGCTGGGAGAGTGACACTGGGATGTCCTCAATAAGGGTCTCGGGTGAGAACTCAGGCAGGGCTGGGACGGCGGCAAGAGAAGCTAGAGAGAAATTTGTGAGCCACTAACAGAAGTGTTGGCCGTTTTATGGACTGACAGAGAAAACCACAGCTAGATATCTTCTGAGGTGAGACCCAGGGACTCCTGAACTTCTTTCATGCTCATCAATGTTGATCAGGATAAACTTCAAAGCCTTTACTTCTTTCTGAGTAGGAGACTTTTGGTCACAGTGGCTGTGGACCCCTACTACCTGGAAAGGCATGGCAAGGAAGCCAGGGAAGGTGAGAGCTCCAGAGCATGGGGAATGCAGACCTCTCAGTGAGAGGCTGTGAGGGCAGCAGGACTGACAGACATCACACAGCCAGTGGCTCTGTGCATGCCGCAGTGCCTAGTGCTGGCTGTTGGGAACAGTGGGGTGGGTGGTCTATTTCTTTCCTTGCTGCTGGTTGGAAGAGTCAACTTACTGGTAACTCTGAGTGACAGAGCATTGCTGCGCTGGGCTCCCAGGCCATTGTCAGCCTCACAGTAGTAGTTTCCAGAATGTTCTGCAGTCAGATAGAGGTTGATGGATGCCTCTCCTCCATAGGGGGCTTCGGTGCTTCTCAAGATGACATTGTCATGATAAAACTGGTACATGATTGGGGGAGAGCCTCTTTGGGCCTCGCAGCGAAGCTGTACCATGTCTCCCACCACAGCCTGGGGCTGGGGAGTTTTGAAGGTGAGGATGGGGCGAGACACTGGAACAGAGGGAGGAAAGAGTAGTTGACAGGCCTGAGGCACCATGCCTGGCCTGTGCTTTTATTTCCTAAGATAAATTCTTAGAGGAATTTCTGCGATGAAGTACATGAACATTTTTAATAATAAATGTGATACCAAATTCTTCTTTAACATGTTCCACCTTTTTAAATAAGACCTCAAACGTTTAGTTAACATAATAATAAAAAAATAGATAAATGGGTTTATATCAACCTTAATAGCTTTTGCACAGCAGAGGAACCAACTAACAAAGTGAAGGGAAAACATACAGAATGGGAGAAAATATTCACAAACTTTCCGTCAGACAAAGGTGTAATATACAGAAAATAGGAAGAACTTAACAGCAAAAAAATCCATGGGTAAAAGAGCTTAATGAACATTTCTCAAAAGAAGCCATGGCCAACAGGTACATGAAAAATGTTCAGCGTCTGTAATCAGGGAAATGCCAGTGAAAACCATGGTAAGATACTACCTCACTCCAGTTAGAGTGGCTGTCATCAAAAAGAAAACATGCTGGTGAGGACGTCGAGAAAGGGCGACACTTACATACCACTGCGCCAATGTAACTGGATTGTAAGTTAGTACAGCCATTGTGGAAAACACTATGGACATTCCTCAAAACAAACAAACAAACAAACAAAAAAACTGGATGGCCTTGTGATTCAGCAATCAGATTACTAGGTATATATTCAAAGGAAACGAAACCATGATGTTAAAGAGACATCTGCACCCCACGTTCATTGCAGTGGGGTTTACAACAGCAAGATGTGGGATCAACCCAAGTGTCCAAAGACACATAAATAAATAGTAATAAAAAAAAGCTGTGGCTACACAGTGGAATACTATTCAGCCACGAAAAAGAATAAAGTACTGTCACTTGCAATAACACGGGCAGACTTGAAGGACATCATGTTAAGTGAAATAAGTTAGGTACAGAAAGACAAACACTGCACGATCTCACTTATATGTGGACTCTAAGAAAACAAAGATCCACAAAGTGTATTGGCATTATAGAAGCAGAGAGTAGAACAGTGGTTATCCCAGACTGGGGAGGGGAAAGGTACAAAGTTGCAATTAGACAAGGGATTAACCCTGGTGTTCTATTGAGCACAGTAAGATAGAGCCTGTTACACAACAGTACAAGAGAGGTTTTGAGTTTACAACAAAGAAATGATAAATACATGAGGCAGTGAATATGCTAAATACCATGATTTACTCATTATGCAACATACATATGCATCAAGACATCAAATTCTACCCATAAATATGTACCAATACGATGTCGATTAATAAAATGATTGAACCAATCGACATTTGCACGGATGGTATATAAGAGTTTCTGTTTCCCCACTCTGATCAGTTAGGATCACGACAGCACAGAGGCTCATTTTTACTGTTTAGTCGCTTTCTGGTCCTGGCATCTATAGCTGCTTTACCTTAACAGTTCATTCACGTTAATCCTTTGTGACCCTCCTGGCTACTGGTTGATTTTTCAGGGAATTTTAGGAAAGTATAAGCCATTTATGATGAGTTATTGTTTATAAAGCATTCAGAAATGGTTTATAAAATGGAAATTTTGAAATGTCATTCATTTAAAGAAATTGTCAATTATTTTTTGCATAGTGAAATAATTCACAATTCACTGTTAAGTAATAATAATCATGAGGAAATATTTGATCTTTTACTTCCTCTCCTATTTCAGTTGATTTTTCTTACATATATTTTTTTTTTTACATTTTCAGTGTTTGTAATAGTCACTTGTTCTAATTCTCACCGTTGATTAGCCTTTGCTTCTATATCTAAGTAAGTGGTCTTCAGGATGTGTTTAAAAAAAAAAGAACATTGATTCTAAGGCCCTTTCTGAGAGAATTTGAATTTAATTGGTCTAGGAAGGGCTTGGTAATAGGTCTTTTTACAAAGTTTCCAGGCCATTCTAATGTGCAGCCAGGGTTGAGAACCACCAATGAACACAGATTTGGTGCTCATTTTTCATATCCCAGTTCCCTTGTTATGAGTCCTTTCCATTCATTCTCATCTTGATGGGCTGGATTTTGCAATTTTTTAAAGAAGAGTTAAGCAATTTTTTAAGGAAGAGTTAATGGGTGCTAAATTTTTGCAATTAATGAGTTAATGGGTGCTGGATTTTGCAATTTTTTAAAGAAGAGTTAATGGGTGCTAAGTTACCTGAGTCCTTGAATTTTTGGCAATGCCTTTTTGATTTGATATAAAATTCTCATTTCTTATTCCCCCTGGAGTTCCAAGTCTGGACACCACTTTTCTCTCTTTAGGCATTGACTTCTGTGCAAATCTAAGACCATCTTGACATTTTTCTTTGAGATGACTGCCTTCCCTCTCCCCCACAGTGATCTCACACATGCATACACATACCCTTGAAGTTCAATAATCTCATCAAGATATATCTTCTAATCTACATATTCAAGTTTTATTGGCTTTAGGACAATTTTTTAATTACCTGTTCGAGTTTTTTTTTTTTTTTTGGCCGGGGCTGGGTTTGAACCCGCCACCTCCAACATATGGGGCTGGCGCCTTACCCTTTTGAGCCACAGGCGCTGCTGCCCTCGAGTTTCATTTTTTTTTTTTCTTTTTAGGAATACTTAATTATCCATACATTGGGAGTCTTCATTGTCTGATCTCCCTCTAATAATCTTTTGCCTTTATTTCTTTGTCTTTGTACTTTGCTTTCTGTAATATTTTCTCAAACTGATTCTTCATTTAATTAACAGTTTTCAGAGGTATCCATTCTATTCTTACTGCTTCACATGTGGATTTCATTTCTAAATAGCTTTGGTATTTTCTCTGTTCTCCTGAGCTCTGCTACATCATTTTTTTGATCGTTTCTTACCATCTTATCATCTGTTCATTGAGTTACAACTGGTGATCAAGGACCTACTAGGTGGTGAACACCAAAGATGTCCTCAGTCTTAGAGACGAGGACTCAGGAGGGTCTGTTCTCATCAAGCTCATCTGCTGTTGGCATTGAAGGAGACAGACAAGAAACAGGAAAGAAAGAGGTTTTAGGTGTTGCTAAAAACAAGAAGGAAGAAACCCTAATAACGGGATAGAAGAAGCAAGACGGCTGGAAGCATCTCTAGCTAGATTGGACTCTGACTCTAGGGTCTAGGTCTCAGAATATTTATATTTATATTTTTAAATTTTAATTTTTTTCAGGGTAACGGATATATTTTATTCAGGAATAACAAAGAGAAAGTTTAGAGTACTTCCAAAGAGAGTTGGAAGTGGGTCCCTCTCATGAAGGAGAAACGGTGAGGGAGACTGAACATTTATATTTTTAAAATCATAATCTCTTTGCCCAATAATTTATACTGGGGGCATGTCTGACACACCAGGCTCAAGAGTTTTCTATCTTACCATTTTGCTTCTCTGAGAAACAAACCTAACTTTCTCTCTCTACCAAGGAGTGAAACAGATGCAATTTTACTCCTAAAATAACACCTTTTTCATGGTGACACAAGTAACCAAGGAGAGTTATGCACTTAATGATTTGTCTATGTTTCCTAACTGTATGTCATATTTTAACAAAGATTTATAATATAATACTTTTAATGAATTAGAAGACGTGGGATCATGAAAACCCCAGAAGACTGAGGAGCTGGTTCCCAGGGAACAATTTCTCCTTTTCCGTTCACAACCTGCCTTCTCCAGACCTCCTACTGTGAGTGCTTGAACTGTTTGGGAACCTTCTGGAGAAATTAAGGTCTTGCTCAATGTTTGTCCCTATGTCTGTGCTTATAGCTAAGTTAATACGTAAGCATTCATAAAGAAACAGGAGCTGCTTCTGTGTATCAGATTAAGAAGTCACGGGACTGAACATGCAAATCATAAAAAGAGAATTAAAAGAATGAAATCAATTGGTAAAAGCTAAGATCTACTGAGTTTTCTTAGGGATCTGGCCAAGCCAGGACTGGATGTGGACTGAGACCCCCAGCTGGCTGGCTCACTGAGAAGGGAGCCGAGAAGGGGATTTTTTTCAACTGGGGTAGGGAACTAAAAGGCACGCATTGACTTCTGAAGGGGTGGGGAGGAGGCTCCTGGCAAGAGCCCAGGGCTTACCAGAGATACCCAGTCTTACCAGCTTACTGCGCTGGGGACCGAGGCCATTGTCAGCTGTGCAGTAGTAGTTTCCAGAACTCTCTGTGGTCAAGGAGAGGTTGAAGGATGCTCTCCCTCCAGACGGGATTAAGCTGCTCCCCAGGTGGGCGTCCTCACGATAAAACTGGTACAGGATGGGTAGAGAACCTCTCTGGGCTTCACAGCCAAGTGTCACCAGGGCTCCCTCAAAAGCCTGGGCCCTGGCAGGGCTGATGGTGAGGACAGGATGAGATACAGGGACTGAGGGAGAGAAAAAATTAGTCAAAAATGGCTTCTGGCTCTCACAGCAGGTTTTGATGCATGACCGATATGCCTGCCCTGTCTCTGCTGTCCGTGGGTCCACAGGGTGGCCTGGCAGCATCCTGGGCTTCTCTGCCAGCTCTCTTCTGTCCCTCATGCTGACTATCTCCAGTCTGTTCCTTCCTCACTAGACCTCTAGTCTCTTCTCTTTCCCCAACTCTTTTGCAGAGGAAATGACACTTTCAAGAGGAAATCCCTTAACTTGCAGACCTGCACCCTTATCCACACCAGCTCCTTGCTATTTCCCTCCACCCTGCAACCTTGAAAGAGCTGTCTGTCACCTGCCGAAGTCACTGGAGTCTTCTCAGCCCCTGTCTCTATTTCTTCCTTCACTTCGGTGGGCCCTGGGGCTTTGTCTTTGACCCTTTTTCTTCCAGATTGACATACATTTCCAGCTGTACCCAGACTGACCCTCTTGATTTGTAGGGAGAAAACTGAGTCAGCAGCAGCCTAGAAGACTTGTCTGCAGGCTGTCTCCAAGGCCAGCCAGGACCTGTGTTCTTCTGACCCCTGACCAGTGATGAATCACACTGTCTCTTTAAAAGCAAGCCTGGAGTTACCATGAGTGGAGGGAATGACACAGAGCCCCAAAGATGCCGTTCTCCTCATTGCCACAACTACCTAACAGTTTTGAGGGCAGGATGGTGGCGTGACATGGTAAAGAAGGTGATGTAGTGTGGGGTTCATAGTTACATCCATCACTACACCTCCAGAGTTACATTTCTGGAGTAACTGTGATGTTGCTACCTGTCTCTATATCCCACGTGGATTTGCACATTGGTTCTTATCAATGACTAACTCTTAAGTGGCATAACAGATACCTCTGTATCCCGGGGAAAGAGAAATGATTTGGAAGCTACTGAGAATAATAGGGCAATTGGCACCTCAAGTATCTGGGGATCCAGAGGAAAGAGAGGAAAATAATAATTATTAAGTTCTACAGAAGGTGGGCACAAGGGTGGGGTGGGGAGGAGGAGAGACAGAGAGAGAAAAGAGAGAGGTAGGTATGCTTCAGAGACATTCAGAGTGTGATGGCAACTGGCTGGTAGAAGTATGAGTTCATGAGAGATGTCATTTGCTCTCATTGTTGGAGGCCAACAGGGACCTGGAGATGGCCTGGGGGAAGAAGCAGGAAGCAGGTAAGAGAGCAAAGATTTGTCGAGTGCCAGCAAGAAAAAGACCCAATCCAGGAATAGCTGGGTTTCCAGCGATTATCAGAATGAAGAACTGAGTGTTGTCTAACTGTGTAATGCTGAGCTCTAGCATTACCTTTTGGCCAGAGATTGCTGATTTTCACAGTATTTAGACCCTGAAAATTTTTCATAGCTAAGTTAGAAGAGTTTTGGTCGGACTGTGTATTTTCCTATTAATGATTCACTCTAAGGGACTTCTGTGTTCCTGACAGCAGTCATAGAAAAGAGTTCAGAGCTGCGAGGCAGAAGCAATGAGAGTGTCAGGAGGCCATGTAAGCCCAGAGCCTGTGGTTTGTGCAGATGGAGTCTCTAGGTGGGGAAGGGCGGAAGGACACTCTCTGACCCAGCTGTGAGCTCGCTTCTATTGGAAAGTGTCCTCTCTTTGCTGACTGGGTCCCCAGTCTATTTTCTCAACACAGGAGTCATTTCCAGAATGCTGTGTGGGCAGAGAGAGGATGAGGGGTGCTCCCTCTTTCTAGGGGCCCTAGGTCTTCAGCATTTCAGCCTTACAATAAAACTGATACGGGACTGGGGAGAAGATCCCCAATATCACACTGAAGTTCTTCTACCTTGTTCTCCACAGTGTCCTGTGCCCTGAGAGCCTGATTGTGAGGAAGGCAAATGTCACTGGGAATAAAAGAGAAAAGAGGGTGGCCAAGGAGGGTCCCCACACATCGTAAAATTAAAGGGGCTTGTCAGGAAACATGGCCCCAGGTCAGCTCCTGTTATAACATCCTATTTGTTCTGGCTTTACTTCCAAGAGATATTTCATTTACCTCAGAAGACATTTGTAAATATGAAGAGTGTGGACATGGGCCAAATCTCTGAGTGTTTTTTCGCATCTCCACTTTTAAGCATTTCCAAAAGCTCCCACTGTCCCAGCCCCTTCTGTTCCTAACTCCTTCCTGCTGGCCTCTGGTAGGCTCTTCAGAGCACTGGACCATTGGTTAATTGTCAGTCTTGGCTCCCACCCGAGGACCACGTGGTCTTCACTAAAGACCACTACATGCAGCGAGATAACCCACTCCCCAGGAGACCCCTGACAGAGTGCACCTTTCACCTCGATGGTCACTGAGTTGCTGCGGAGACTGGCGGTGCTTTTGTTCCTTACTTCACAGAAATACTCCCCAGCATGGCTGCTTTTCACCATCAAGATCTGGAATTCTGCTCTTGAGGTCATCCGAATCTTTTTCTCATCCGGGTTTTTTAATCTTCTATACCAAGAGACTGTGGTCCCTGGGCCTCCATCTGCTGAGCAGGTGAGCAATAGATCCTGACCTTCAAATATGGACTTGGAAGCTGGGAGAGGGTGTGTTTGAAAGTTGGTGACAACTTCTGAATGAATAAAAATGACAGATGAAATTCATGGTAGATAGGGGGTCTATGGATAGAGAAAAGTCACAGGATGGGCAGGGCTAAATCTGCTGCTCTCATGTGGAAAGTTGGACCTGGGTGGAACTGGCTTGTCCTTGGGAATAGAGAGGAAAGTGTGGGGAGGCTCTGGTGATCCCCCCAGGGAACCCTTCCAGGGACACCCCCCCCCAGGGAACCCCCTAGCTAGGGAAACTCTCTACTCCCCAATGTCTTATGGAATGTCTGGGATAAGGCACAGAGGCAGCCCTGCCTGGCCTCCCTTCAGGGCTGCCCATCCACTGATGGAGCAGGGGCAGTCATTCCAGATGATGTTCAGTGCTCAGCAGTTGGGGAAGGTGGAGGGAGGGAGTGGTCATGGGGACAGGGAGCCTTGGCATCAAAGGTGATTGTCCTGGGGCCACAGGGATTGCAGGGGCTATTTGGAAATGAACCTGGCATGTGCAGTAAACTTGCCCTTGAGTGGGAACTTCTTAATCCCTCTAGTGTGTTAGTTAAATAGTCAAAGGAGGTGGAGCCAGGACAGCCCCACCAAGCCGGACAGTCTGTGATGAAAGCAGCCCATATCCTGCAAGGGTATGGTTTTTCACAATGATGTTGCCCTAGGACAGTGTCTTTCTGAGTCATCCTTAGGTCTTGAATTATCTTGAGGATAATTGAACAGAGGGCAGAAGGGCCTGAGGTTGAGCTTTTACCAATTGTGCTGAAGGACAGCCCATGCTAGAAATGATTGTGTTGCAACTACGGTAACACTCTCTCTATCTTCTCTGAATTGTCCTTCCTTAAACCAATGAACTAAGAAATACCTGTTTCCTGTAACTGTAGAACATAAGATTAATAAAACTTAGTCAATTTAGAAGAAACAGAGTCATAGAATCTTTTTTGCTTTATGGTTTTCTCTTTTTTTTGGCCCAGGAATGGGAGTAAATTTAAGGAGAATGCTCCCAATTTTACTCTCTTCACAGAGGAAGGTGTGCAACCCAGACTACATTCCTTCCTAATGGACAAATAAATTCTTATTTATTCAAATTTATTCAAATTCTTATTAAATTCAAATTTAATCCGGGGGAGCAATTAGCCATAGGTTAGCAGCCATGCTTGAGGACCTACAAAATTTTAGAAACTTAGGAAAAAGTGATAGAGGGTACAACACCACCCCTAATGACATCAAGTTGGAGTGATTTGTTCCCCATGCTACTGTTCCTTGGGTTCTTGTTCTTAGGCACTGTGCTCTGATGCCTGGCATCTCAGGAGCCTGACCATGTGGCCAAGCAGAAGCCCACCCAGTCGGAGGGCTGTGCCACAGCCCACACCTATGCCTATCGGCCTAGTAGAGAAAAAATGGTATCTGGGAAGAGAGCCTTCTGAGAGAAAAGAAGGCTCTAATGGTATTGTGAGAAGAAACAAACTCATGTCTCTTCTCCTGTAGTTTCCTGGCTCTACTCCTTTAGACATCCCCCAAAGTTGGGGGTCTCCCGTCTCATAGCTCTCATTCTCACAGGCCTTAGAAGCTCTTGGCATGTGGGGTGGCAGCCCCCACTGAAAGGCAGGTCTGCCCGGCTCATCCACCCTAGCCCTGACAGACCTCAGAGCCCAATGACACTCTGCATGTATATCTGGGATCTCCAGCTCTCCATTGTGATGCTGGGCTTCTTCGTCCCTGACATGTACCAGTAGGACCCTGAATCTTCTACCCATAGGGCAGGAACTGTGGTCTCTGAGGAGCTGCACCAGCCAGATCCCAGTGTCTAACTATCTCTGAAGAAGCAGAAACAGAGCTGGACCTCTGACTTCTGTGGGTCTGCCATCTTGTTCTCACAGGTCAGGGTCCCTGGGCTCCTGTCTGTGGGCCAGGAGGGGCTGTCAGCACAGGACAAGGAGACAGTTCTAGAGAGAATATTTGCAATAGTTCCAGAGCAATAGGGGACCCTTGCCTCAGCACCAACAAGCAGAGCACACAGAGGCAGGCATGGGAAGATGCCTTGACTCCTGGCACCCTTCTGCCCATGGCACTAGTACACTTTCTCTGGCCCTTGCAGGAATGTACCCTGAGTGATCCAACCCACCTCTTTCTTCCTGTTCTGCTTCTGTGACCCAGGAGCCCTCCTTTTGACCAACCCACTTCAAAAAATAATGAAGCCTTTACTTTTGACTTGAACTTGGAGTTTGACTGTGTTGGAAGTAAGGTAGAGACCTTCCGTATATCCAGTGCAGTAATAGTCACCATTGTCCTCCAGACGCGCACGATCAATAGTAAAGGCAGAGCTTCTCTCAAGGTGTTTCAGGCATTGACCATCCTTGTAAATAGTGTACAGTGATCCTTTGGCCCTTGTCTGGCACCTCAGGACCACTTGGTCTCCTTCAGACACAGAGAGAGGAGCCTGCAGGATCAGCGGGTCTACAGGGAAACACAAGCCCAGTTAATTTGGTTTACCCCATATCTCCCACTTACACTTTTTGTTATTATTCCAAGTAGCTTTTGTAGAGGAGGCTTGTAGAAATAATTGTTAAAATAATCTCATTTCTTTTTCTAATTTAAAAATAAACATGTGTGCCTGGAAAAAAGTAGAAATGTAGGTAAAACCCATCTATCATCCCACCACCTGTATTTTGACACATGTGTTTCTAGTTTTCTCTTCCATATTCATGTATTTGAGAGACTGTATATATATTTTTTTCTTTTTATGGGATTTGGATATGATTTATAGATTTGACAATTTCTTTTTTACTTACTATGCTATGAACAATTCTATATGTCATTAATTGTATCATTAAATCTGATTTTCAATGGCTGCTAAATTTTCTTTCAATGTCAGTAATGTTATTTATGTAATGAGTCTTCCCTTCTTGGTCCTTTAGGGCCCTCCCTTTTAGGTGATGTATTTCTATGATGGTTTCAGTAGGTAAATTCTTAAGAGGGGAATTGTTAAGTCAAAGAGCACAAGCATTTTATTTGTTCCTTGCTACTCCACATCACCTTATTCATGAAATGAAAGGGTTTTAGAACTAGATGGTTGACAATCACATCCCTGTCAATACTTCAGATCACTTCTCATTGGGCTGAATGAGTTTTATCCGGATAAGTTAAATCTTCTTAAATGTTATGTTCAAACTTAAGAGCTAATTCTGTTCCCTATCTGGTGGTATCCCGAGCTTTTTCACTCTCTCCTTGTCTGTCTGACCACAGTGTGGATAAAATTGTTCACTCAAGAGTTGGCAGCAGTGAATGACAGACACAGCTGGAGGAGAACATAACCAGAATTGGTTTCTAAAGTTTCCATTCCCCTCACTTGCTCTCACCTGAGGAAAAGACCAGGTGCACAGCGTTACTTGGGGGTGAGCCTCCGATCTGGCAACTGTACTCTCCAGATTCACGGACCTTGAAGGTGTTTCTTTGGGTTTCTATTTTGTTACTAGAATAGCGATGTTCCCATTTTGTTTTCTGTAGTGCATAGTGGCGAATCCCATTGCAAGTCAGAGTCACTATGTCCCCTTGGAAGACAGTGGTCCATGGAGGTTGGAGGGAAATCACAGGTTTGCGTGCAGTTGCTGAGAAGAGAAATGGGTCAGAGGAGGAGCCTCCAGGCTCAGGCACAGGGGTGGGCGTGGGACAAACTGGAGGCTTTGGAGGACCTTGAGGAGGCCTCTGAGAGAGTCACTGCTGGCTCATGCTGTGAGTCAGCCAGGGTGCTCACTTCACCTGAGGGCCAACTTGCTCAGGGGGTGGCGGAGGGTAATACCAGTAGGGATTCACTGTCAGACATCACTGGCTACTTGGCCTGTCATGGAAGTGGATCTATCCTAGAGAAAATTGCCCCTGTCCTGCCCTTCTGTCATGCTCCTAAATTCATAAGAACTTCCAATGGTGTCATTAAAATCACAAGTTTGCACTTTTCCTGAAAGAATAAACCATACTGGTTCAAAGGTATTGAGCTATCTCCGTTATTCACAAATTGAACTTCTTATTCTACTCTCTCCCTTCTCATTATGGGACTTGACTAGTCTAAATAAAAAAGAATAAATTATATCATCATACATTTGGCATTGGGCAACTTATCTAATACCTTCGAATTTAAATGAAGATTCAAATGCCCAGGACAATCCCATCAAAGCTAACTGAGGTAGAGCAAGGAATGAACATGTCATTTGCCAGCATCTAGAGGTGACCTAGACAAAGGTCAACTGGGGCTGCTGATTTTAGGAGAGGGGTTGTGGGAAATTGCTGTTCATAGTCCTCAAGTATCCACTCTGACCCAGAAAACTGGCACCAAGAGCTAGGACTGCCTGCCTATGCGCTAACTTGTCCTCTCCCATCTCCCTGTCTGCACGTTTCACCCTTGTAAGGGCCCAGGTGTTGGATGGTCCTCTGCTCCCTACAGCTCTCCCAGGTATTTCACTCCATAGCTGTAGATGATGAAGCATTCCTGCTGGGACCACCACAGGAGGGGTTTCCTGGCTTACTGATTGGGAAAGGATGTTGGCCTGAGCCCAGCACGTTTGCCATGGAGGTAAGAATGTCATGCCTGGCTCAAGGGGGTCCATTTGCAATAGAGGGCAATGCAGGGCCTTGCAAAGGCTGGGAGCTGCTTGAGCATTCCCCTCCTCACCCAGTGAGGATCAACAGGTGACCAGGAGGCTCTCTTGCCTTTGGACAATGCCAATAGACCAGGTGACACTTTCACACCTCTGCTGACCTTGACAAGAAAGCAGGAGATATTAGAGACCCCAGGTGACCATCATGAATGTTCCCTACTTATTATGGAGGTGCTCTTATCCAGAAACAAGAGGGAACAAAAGAAAGGAGAACTCACCCCACTGTCCACTGACACGAGCTGCAAAAAAATTAACAGCCAGAGATGAGCACAGATGACAAATTTTGTGACTTTTCAAAGTTAATGTCTATTTTTTCCTCATCTATTTATTGCTTCTTCCATTAAAAATTCAGCAAAAATCTAATAATTATTTAATATCTATCTATCTAAATATATGTACTAAGACATTGTGATTGGACTTCTAAGATGAACTTGAGACATGGTCTCTGCTGTCAGGGAGTTGACAGACACACCATAAAATTCATGTAATTATAGCACAGGGGGAGGGCAGTAATGGACACACACAGGGGGTATCTTGGTGCAGAAGGGATACCCAGAGTGTGAGGGTATGTGTTGAAGAGGGTAGGAGGACCATGGAAGGTGATGCTTGAGAAAACTGTGAGACACAGGAGACGGCAGGTGAAAGTTAGTGTTTGTGTGTGGCAGGAGGTGATAGGGAGGGCAGTCAAGGCAGAGAGGCACAGGGTAAGAAAACAACACTGGTGTTCGGGAGTTGGGGAGTCTGGAAGACAGGGAATGGTGGGAGAAATAGGATTAAAGAGGCCAGTGGGGCCCAAATAAGTGGCTCTGATTTTACTGTAAAAGCCACTGGGAGCTATGGAAAAATTTCAAGGAAAGTGATGACAAGACTTAAAACATAGGTGGAGGTCTCTGTCAGTGGGCCCAGGTGTGGGGAGCAGGCTGTGTGGGTGGCAGGGCCCCCACAGTCTGGGAAATGCTCAGGGAGTGACCCCCCACCACTTCTCCTCCTCTAACAACATTCTTACCACCTGTCAGAAGTTATGCAGCCCATGCACAATTGTTATCAGCAAGCAGTTTTTCCCCTTTAAGGATGATCTTGAGGGGTGGAGCCAAGATGGCAGACTGCAGCCAGCTTTTTACAGAAGCTCCCATCCAGAAGGAGGCTTGAGGGACAGAAGTTTAGCAAGTTGGCTGATGGTTTGGAGCAAAGCCAAGAGAGAAGATTGAAGAGCGCACTTTAACCTTCCTGAGGCGAGCTGCAACCCCAAAAATACAACCAAAATGTACAAAATCCACCACCAAGCGGACGGGAGTCCCCTCCCCCACAACAAGGGCTCGCAGTTTACTCCATGCAAACAAGTGAGCAGAGTTCAAACTTCCTCCCACTCTATCCCATGGGAGAGATCCCCTAAAAACTGGACCTCCTACCCCTGCTGGCATGCCACGGCACCCTCCGGCCAGGCATAAAACTGTAAAACTGTATAAAACTGTATATATTCTCCACCTGCAACATTGAACTCTGAGGAGTCTCCACCCACCCACTCTGAGGTCTGGAGGTTTGTTACCTATGGAATCCAGATTCTTGGGCATCTTCTTGAGAGAAGTGGAGGGGGAAAGGGCTGGTGCTATTCTGTGCTGACTGTGGCACAGGCGTGAGGAGAAGAAAATCGGCTCAGGGGACAATACAGCAACAGGGGCATCCTGAGCTGCAAACTGACACCATTCCAGCCCCATCTCTCTGGGCAAACAGAGATTCCAGACAGCTGCCACAGGCAAAACGGAGATAATTTTCATAAGTAAAGCACCAGCCCTCAGGGTCTAATACAGCTAAGACAAAGGCAGTGGGCGAGCAGAGGCTAGAATTGACACCTGAGTGTAAACTGCTATTTGTCTGCTGCCCAGAGCTGAATGCAACCTCTGATTTACAGAGAAATCTAGCTGGAGAGAAGCCTAATTTGAACAGGCAAGCCCCCCCTGCCAAACTCAGATTTCTGGCTGATTTTGCCAGTTGTAAACCCCAGGAGCAGTAGCCTACTGGAGTGAATAGGGTCACAGACCTGGGAGATTACGAGTGACTGGGTGCAAGGTAGGGAAGGAGGTATTAACCTTCCCAGACTAACCCATTTTCCAGGTGGATCCCTTTGCCCTCACGGAGTGGGGCGGGCCCAAAACTGCTTGCTAGAGTCGCACGCTTCACGGGCGGCAGAGGAGATCCCTGCCCCAGGCTCCTGCTCTGGGCAGGCCCAGAACTTCTTGCTAGTCCCACGGGCATCCTGCAGGCAGTGGCAGAGGAGTCCTCTGTTCCAGGTAGACCCAAAACAGCTTGCTAGAGACATACACACCCCATGGGGGCCAGGGGAGGAGTTCCCCGCTCCAGGCACCCAAGCTGGGTGGGCCTAGAACTGTGTGCTAGAGCCACGTGTGCCCTGCAGGTGGTAATGGAGGGATCTACCACTCTGGGCAGGCCCGGAACTGTTTGCTAGAGCCACGTATGTCCCACGGACAGAGGTGGAGGAGTTCCCTGCTATGGGCTCCCGCGCTGGGAGGGCACAGATTGGCTTGCTAGTGCCACACACGTCCAATGGGTGATAGTGAAGGAGTCCTCCGCTCCCCCCCTCCAGCTACTCTGGTGGGGCTGAACTAGGACTGATCTGGTCGCTCACGTACCTTGCACTACTGCTGCCATTCCCCCACCCCCTGGCTGCTCCAGGGTGCTGAACTAGGACTGATCTAGCCATTACAGTCCCCCTGTTCCACCAATTGCCCTAGAGGGGCCAAACTAGGACTGATCCAGCTGCTGCCAGTCTCCTGCCCCTCGGTCATGCTGGCAGGCTGAACGAGGTCTAATCTGGCCATACACACTCCCATGCAGCTGCTGCCATTCCACTGCACCCTGGTTGCCCCAGCACCCAAGAATTGGGAGAAGACAATGGACGCACTCTGCCTATCTCTCTGGGAAACCAGAAGAAGCCACCAACTGAACGGTTCTGATAAGGCCTCCAAACAAGCTAAACTCAGCATGGGGCGGAGTCAGCAGAAAAACTCTGGCAACTCGAATAACCAGAGTAGATCAACTCCTCCAAGGGAAAATGGGGCAGACACAATTGAAGACCCTATCCACAAGCAAATGGCTGGAATGTCAGAAATTGAGTTCAGAACGTGGATAGCAAATAAGATTAACAGAATGGAAGAAAGGAAGGAATTAGGAGTTCAAGAAATTATTCAAAAGATTTCTCAAGAAATTATTCAAAAGATATCTCAAGAAATTATTCAAAAGATGTCTCAAGA
>CAUYQS010034366.1:0-15515 GCA_963574585.1 Otolemur crassicaudatus | reverse complement strand
TGGGACCACAGGCGCCCGCCACAACGCCTGGCTATTTTTTGGTTGCAGCCGTCATTGTTGTTTGGCGGGTCCAGGCTGGGGATTCGAACCCGCCACCTTAGGTGTATGTGGCTGGCGCCTTAGCCGGTTGAGCTATAGGCGACGAGCCAGCCCATCCCTTTCTAAATCAATCCTCCTGCTACTTTCCTTGGCTAACTTAAGATAATGGGTTCATTTAGGGAAAACTCACATATTTATGATACTGAATCTTCCCACCCAAAACCCGGACGGCCTTTCCATTTAATGAAGTTTCTTTTGTCCCCTCACCGTACCCCCACCTAGTTGATTCTGCTTTTTTGTCATCTCCATACATGTGAATGTTTCTTACTGGGCTTGTTCCCTGGTTTTTACACATTTTGTGGCTGGCATGAGGGGACAGGGTCTTGGTCTGTGTTTTCTAACTGGAAGCAGTTTGCCTGTAGGAAAGCTCTTCGTGGGGGGACGTTAATTGCGCTCAAGCCCCCCCGGCCTTTTGCACCACGTCATCAGGTGACACCAAGGCACCATGCACTCCCGCGGGCAGAAGCAACTTGGGCCTACGCCGATGTATTTGGGTGCACCTGCCAAGCGGCTGGCCCCACCCCACACCGCACTGCCCAAATGGAGCTAGTAGGAGGGGCACCACAAGCCAGGAAGGTCGGGAGCCCCGATGCTGGTGGAACAAGAAAGGTGCAACACACAAAGGCCACTCTGGTCAGCAGGCAGACAGGAGCGAGGCCAGGAAAGGTGCCAGCCTCCACGCAGCCCAGCCCTGCAATTGGGGCCCACAGGTCACTCTGGCCACAGCTGAACGAACCAGGGTGTAATTAACTTTCCACTTGGCTTTCTACACAGCAGCACTTCACCTCTGCCAGAGAAGGAGAGTCCTGCCTTTCAGAAGGGGCTGGGGAAATACTCCTCGGTTCCAATCCCCAGGAAGGGACAGCAGCAAAATTAACCCACGAGGGACATGTTTTGCTGTTGCTATTTGAAAAAATGTCCCCCTCTTATTGTTGTTGTTATTTTTAAGTCGAGTGCTCAAAAAAGCCATGTCTGGAGTTTAGTCTGAAATGGCTCAGTCCCAAATCCACGTTCCCAGTGCACACACCCTGCTCAGACCCTGACTCTTGTCTCCACTTACAAGCTCTGTGACCTTGAGCAATATCCTCTCACTCTCTGAGCCTCCAATGCCAGTGCGTAAAATGAGGATGAGAAGAACAGCATCTCCCTGCAGGGACTGGTGTAAAGACTCACTCACCAGGCTCATTCATGCAACATACATGTATTAAGCACCACTGTGTGCCAGGCGCCAGGCTAGAACACAACAGGGAGCAAACAGGCATGGCTGTTGTCCTCATGAAGCTTCACGGTGGGGAAGGAGAGGGATGAAAATCAGGTTAAAGACAATTACAGAAAGGAATGAGTGCCCTGGCCGGCATGGGGGCTACAGAGAGAGCAATCAGGTGGGCTACCGGCCGTCCAGACAGGGTCCCACAGTGCTTTGCAGGAAGTTAGCCCCAAACACATGAAGAACGGCAGGACAACAGCCTTCCCTGCAGCACGGGAAAGGTGGCACCTGCTTGCACATGTGCCCTAGCACCAGACTGCTGGCCCTGCAGGGCCACACACAGCACCAGACTGCTGGCCCTGCAGGGCTGCACAAACCTCCTCTGCTTCAGAGCTGCCCCCCAGGAGGCTGTCCTGAGTGAAAGATCAGGGACCAGGTAGCTGAAGGGGAGACACTCACACTCAGCTCCCAACTGGTCCAAAAGGCAAATTCGATTCCAGGGAGCAAGTGCCAGGGCCCAGAGTTAGAAGCCTCAGTCTCCCCATAGAGACCCCATTGTCTACCTACAAGAAATTAAATCATGCCAGCAGTCCCTTTAGCAAAAAGGCCAGGGACCCCCCAAAAAAACTGTCAAGTGCTCATATCCCAGGGATGTGGACAAGCATGTGCCAGGACCAGCACAGTGCAAACTGCTGCTGACAACCCACGGAGGGCATCACTCACACACCCTCATCGGTCAGCCACGCCAGCTCAGCAGTGGCCAGTGTAAATCAGAATCTCCTCAGAAGGCAGTACCTGCAGCAGGAAGTGCTCAGCGTCCCATCCACATTCAGAGGACAGGCCCATGACAGCGTCAGTGAGCACCTCAAACACTGGGCTCGGCCTGGGGGGCATCAGTTCTCTGGCACCTGCTTCTGTGGTGCGCAGGCTGTTCCCAGAGATACTTGCCAATGAAGTCCTCCTGGCTCCTGGAAGAGGGTGACAAACACCCCTCGCCACAGTCTAGACCCGTGTTTTTCAACTTTCTTTATCTCATTGCACATGTCAACCTGTAGTTAAACTTCCACGGCACACTTAAATTATGTTGATCCAAAAAAGAGTGGAAAAGAATATACTTACAGTGATTTGAATTTCTTTACAAAATAATTTAATGAATGATCTTTAAATTTTTCGAGGCATACCTAAGGTCCTGTCCCGGCATACCAGGGTACCACAACACACCAGCTGAAAATCACTGGCTTAGAGAGCGTAAACTTGATTGACCAACACTTCACAAATCATATCAAAGTAAACTTCAGCTCACTCCCTGTCCCAACAGTGTCAGAATCAGTGAGATTCAGTCCCCTGGATTGATGGGGACTTCCTATCCTCGGCAGTTCCGACAGCAACCCAAGCCTCCGCCATTTCCTGACAATGTCTCCGTTAGGCATGGCAAGCCCCTCACGTTCCCAATGCAGCCTTTATCTGCGCTGATGCAAAAATCCTCATCTGCTGGCATTACGTCTGAACTCAATATGTGCAGAGGATAGGGACCCAGTTCCAGCAACTCAAGCTGTCTCCCCTTGAGCATGCCCAGTTAAAAGTGACGTGCATCAAAAAAAAAAAAAAAAAAAAAAAAGGTGATGACTATGTAATATTGGGAATCCCTTCAGAAAATGTGAAGTGACAGATTCAGCATATAAAAGGGTATGTGTTGACAACTTCAAGTGTTTAAATATTTGTTATCCGTGGGCCGGGGCTGGAGAGAAACAATCAAAAATCAAACAGTTGTAGGGGGCTGAGAATAAACAGAGAGGACGGGATTGCTTGTTTCATTTTGTGTTTTAACCTTATGGGTTTAACGTTGGCATCTGCTTGGGGACAGGTGGGGTGTGGCGTAAGGAGATGGTGGGGCTGTCTGCAGCCCTGAAGTACCCGTGTACTTCAGCCACTTACTGGCTGGTAGTGCCACCCTGCTGAGGGGCAACAGAGAAGATGCCTTCTCAGCCTCCCAGCCAGAAATGAGGGATCTTTAGGGCTCAGGCCCCAGCTGGGGGGCTCCCTCATGAACCCATCACAGCTGTTCCAATGTGAGGTTTCCCTTCCATGGTGAGCACCGGCCCACCCCCCAAATCTCCAAACCTCACAGCTAACTCTCCTAGATGCTCGCAGCCAAACCCTGCCCCAACCCCCCAGGTCCTCAGCCAACCATCACAGAAAGATACAGATAGAGTCAGGGTGGTCACTCTGTGGAAGTCATTTTAAAGAACAAGGCCAGGTGCAGTGGCTCACACCTATACAGCACTCTGGGAGGCTGAGGCAGGTGGATCCCTGAGCTTAGTTGTTCAAAATCAGCCTGAGCAAGAGTGAGACTCTATCTCCACTAAAAACAGAAAAACTAGCCAGGCGTAGTGATACATTCCTATAGTCCCAGCTACTGGAGGATGAGGCAGGAGGATTGTTTGAGCCCAGGATTTGGAGGCTACAGTGAGCTATGACGACACCACTACACTCTAGCCCCGGAGACAGAAAGGAAAAAAAAAGAAGAAGAACCACATTCAAGGTCACCACCCACAAACACTCGCCCCACACAGCCCTCCTCCCCAAATGCCAGCTGCCCCACTGCTTGGAAGTGCTGCCACTGCTAGGGCTCAGCTGTCTGGGGAAAGAGGCGCTGCATCCACATTCCAGCCTCCCTAAGGGACGAGGGGTTTCACACCTAAGACCACAATTCCAAAAGGAGCCCGCAGCAGGTGGGCAGGTGGTGCTGCCCTTGGCCCCAGATTCTCAACAGCACAAGACTCGTATGTTCTCACAGAAACATCTGCTGAGCACCCACACCTGCCTGGCCTCAGCCTAGTGTGGTCCCCTCTGAAATGTTCTTTGCTGGGCTGTTGAGTGTCCATCTTTCCCACTGGAGTACATGGCCCATGAGGGCAGCACTGTGCATTCACAGCGTCCCTGGTACAGTGCTAGCCTGCAGCGGGGCTGGTGAGTGTCCTGCAGACCCACGAGCCTGGCCTGGGAAAGTCTGCTATTGTATTTCTATATCCGTTCCAAACTTCTAAAGCAGAGGCAATTTCCAAACAACATCTTATGCAAAAGCCCGGCGTATAAAACAGACTGTTTAAGGTGACTAGTCTGGGCATCAAAGCTCCCCGAGTCTGACAGGCCCCCCAGCCCCCCACCCACAGCAGCCCCTCCCCCAAACACCTCTGGGAAAATTTTGAGAACCACTGCATGATGGAGGAGTGTGGAGGCCCTACAAGAAATTGTTTTGAACAATGTGCACACAGTTCCCAATGGCCTGTCCTGTCACTGGTAAACCTAAGACCTGGGGGAACATAATCCCTCTCATGTCTCACGCACGTCAGGGGAGCTCTCCCAGCCTGGGTCATACCTTTGCCAGGCAGTAATGAATTTCCCAGGGATGCTATTAGGCAAGTGCATTCTCCCACACACTTTCGAGGAATTTCAGACTCCTTTCCAGTACTTAAGGCTTTAGGAATATTCCTGGCTCCCGGTCCCCATGGAAGTCGTTACTGGGGTCCAGTTAGGAAGTCGGCAGGAATATCGGTGGGTACGACCAGCACCAACAAGGATGGCTGAGGACCCTGCACACCACACCGGGCTGCTGTGCATTTCAGCTGAACCCTAAGGCTGATGAGAGAGGGGTCTGCCCCTGCCCAGGACCAAAGCATGTTAGCTGCCATCTCTTATTTCTGGCACAGAGACCCACACACAGCCCCAAAGTTTTGTGTTTTTTCCTTTCTCCACTTAGAAACAACACTTTCCTCAAAAGAGAATTTGAGAGACAGGAGGGACAGCACCCACCCTCCAAGGGGCAAGGACTCAAGAAAACACAGTCCCGCAGGGGCCACTACACGAGAACAGGCTGTTTTCTTGTTTAGAAAACAGAAGGTCAAATGATGATTTTCAAAGTCAGTGACAATATTTCATTGTCTTATAGTCCATATTCCTTATCGGTTCTTGGCTAAATCAAGAAATATACCAGGGTCCAAGAGCAAGACCTTATCTCTATAAAACATAGAAAAATTAGCCAGGCATGGTGGGTCCCACCTACAGTCCCAGCTCCTTGGAAGGCTGAGGCAGGAGGATCACTTGGGCCTGGAGTTTGAGGTTGAGGTTGCTGTGAGCTATGATGATGCCATTGCACTCTAGCCCAGATGACAGAGAGAGACCCCGTCAAGAAAGAAAGAAAGAAAGAAAGAAAGAGGAAAAACAAATAGGAAAGGGAGAGGGAGAGAAAGAAAGCAAAAGGAAAGACCCAACACCAGGGTCCATAATTTTCTCAAGTGAGATGTCAGTCAGCAGCCCAGGGTCCTGAAGAAGCCTGGCTCAGCCACCAAATAGCTACACAACTGTCAGGCAACCACCTTCCCCTCTCCTTGCCTCATTGAGAAAAGAGAGGGCTGAAAAAGGTAACCCTTTTTCAGGGTTGGGACCAGAATTGGTCCCTTCCAATTCTGAAGCTAGAATTGTAAGTTAATCATCACCTCTACCTCAGGTTGAAATATCACAAATTCCGAATATGAGGAAATACAAATTACCACTATCCCTCAAAAGAGTCCTCCCACGTCTATTATTTTTTCATATTTGTAGCCTCCAGAGGAGGGACAGGGACTTGGGTCTACCGAGGGCTGTGCAGGCACAAGTGTCACTAGAGGGCAAGTCATAGCAGTTGCCCAAACACTTGACTTCAAACTTCCAGCATTGCATGAGGAGTAAGGAAAGCAAGAACTTTGGGTCCCAATCTACTCCCCACCAGCGAATTTTCCCCCAAACAGGGGAAAGACCCCCTTTAAAATGCTGGCCTAGGGTTTCAGGCCTTCTCCCACAAACCAGCATCCAATCACTGTGGAGGAAGATCATGGAGGGCTGCGTAAGGAACACAGATGCTATGAACATTTGCCTCTCTACAAATCTCAGAGCCTGGAAATGTCAGCCCCTATAGCATGAGTCCCCTACTCCCGAGAATGCACATTCCCCCAGCACCCACCCACCTCAGACACACACACACACACAAATTATTCCTATAAAACTGCTGTCTTGCACACCTTCTCCAAGGCAGCAAGTAAATGGAAAATAGGGCTCCAGCCAGGTCTAGCGAAAACAGCTCCCAGCCACCCTTCTACTCAAAGACACAGGAGGTCAAGTACAGGGGTGGAACTGGGTCCCCTTCTGCATGGGCTGACCTTGGCCTTTGAAATTCTCCATACCCCATGACAAGCCCTGCCTCGGAGCCCACTCCTTCATGCAGCTTTCCACACTTAAGCTGCTTAACTCTGCACTAACAACCTCTTAATTGCTGGGTTTCCAAAAGCCCTTGCTGAAATCTGGGGTGCAGACCCTCCCACGATGGCCCACTACTACAGCCGGCGGGGAGGGAGGGCGGGTAGGGGACAGAGACAGAGTGCCTCCGCCTAACTCCTGCCTGCTGGAAAGCTGTTGCTTTTATTTTTAATTTTATTTAAAAGGCAGATACAGGGTACCCAAGACACCACAATAAAATGACATTAACTGTAAAATTACATTATTAATTCTTTAATCTCACTTGAGGCTTCAAGCTGTTGCTACGTCCAATTACCCGCGTAACCACCTGTCAGAGTCCCGGTGCTACTTAGCATTACCTCCAGGACAGCGGTGGGCCCGGTGGTCCGTCAGGTCTGCCAGAGACTCGAAGTCCTGCTGACAGTGATCACAGGTGTAAATTGATTCATCCTCCACATCTTCATCGTCCTCATTTCTCTCCTCTTGACTTGTCACGCTGTTCCTGTCTTCCAGAGCATGGCTGGCTTTCCGATCGCACTCTGGCTCTCCTTCTAGGCCTCCTGCCAACAGGAAGAATACAGTCCATGTCAGCTGATGGGGTCTTGGGAAAGGGTTTTAAAAGAATCACCCGGCATTTATTAAGATACATTTAATTACTCTACCTCCCGGGGTCCATTATTCTTGACACCTCTCAGTGTATTAATAGATGGGGTTTTTTTGTAGCATGCAGTGTCATAATTCTCAACTAGATTCTTTAATTCTTGGTGCAAGTCTTCTGGGGGGGTTTCTTGTCATCTTCCCTCTGGGCACGGATGCTGCGGGTCGTGGCCCATCAGGGAGGTGAAAATGCCTTAGTGTTTTGTCTCCTACAAACCCAATTCTGTTATGAACCTCTCTAGAGCTTCCATCTGCTAATGCGCCTAAACTTTGTTTTCCCCAAAGCCTTGCAATTTAGACCAGGGAGATTTCTCAGCCAAGTGCACCTTCCACACAATGGGCCTCTCAATGTGGTAATGTCAGCTTGGTTCTTTGCAAAAACATCCTGGTTCTGGAATAAAGGAAGCACGTGCGCTTGAAGAACAGGGATGGTCCAATCTCAAGCTTACAACGCGTGCAAGCCCTCACCTGTGACTTGGTACTGGCCTGCAGAGTGAGAACCAGCCTTGGAATGCCTCAACTGGTTTCTATGCTTGGCACTGTGCAGAGAGTGGCTGATGGGTAGAGAAAAGTGAATGAATGACTACAGTGATGTCTTGCAATTGTGCAGGGACCTGTGCTTTTTCAAAGCCACAGTTACATATGCATGGCCCCATTTCACAGTCCCACATGTCCTAGAACAAAGGGGGCCCAAGAGGCCGGGCATGGTGGCTTGAGCCTATAACCCTAGCACTATGAGAGGACCAGGCAGATTTCTTGAGCTCAGGAATTTGAGACCACCCTGAGCAAGAGCGAGACACCCTCTCTATTAAAAATAGAAAAACTAGCTGAGCATTGTGGCCAGAGCCTACAGTCCCAGCTATTCAGGAGGCTGAGGCAAGAGGATCACTTGAGCCCAGAGTTTGAGGTTGCTGTGAGTTATGATGCCACGGCAACAGGCAGAGGCATCAGATAGAGGCTTTGTCTCAAAAAAAGGAAGGGGTTCAAGAGATCATGGGGTCCAGCTTCCTGCAGAGAAGGACAGCTTTGTTATTCCCATGTCACAGGTAAGGCACCTGGTGTGCAGCCAGGGGAAGCAACGTCCCCAGACCCCTGCAGGTGCCTGGCTCCCCATCTTGACTCCTTGTCAAGTTCACTGCCCTGCACGTCTGTGGGAAATGAAACCAAGCCTCACAGAGATGAGTAGGACACATCAAGAACCTGTAAATCAAAGTGCAAAAGAACCACAATAAATATAAGACACGAAATACGTCAGTAATCCTAATACACGTCAGGGGATAAAACATGCCCATTAACATACAGAGGCACTTGGATGGGAAAATCAAAATGAACGCAGGCTGTCCCAGAAAACGAATCTACCGGTTCAGAAACGAGCGACACTGTTTTAAATCAATGAAAAGATCTCTCCTATTTATGTATAAAAACATTTATGCAAATGTGCATGCTTATTCAGAAGTGCATGTGCATGCACGCTTGTGTGTGTACATAGCACAGCAGTTCCAGAAAATGGCTTCACACACAACTTTTCAGCCCCCAAGGGCTGGTCACCAAAGCAAGAAAAGAAGACATGAAACTAAGAGTGCATTCAAGTCAGGGTGGAATCCACAGCTCTATAAATATTTCAATTTAGAAACAGATAATGTTATAAGGACTCTATTTCTCCTGTCCGCCCAGAAGACGCGCTTCCAAGCACCCGACATCAAGAACGGGTGGGAACACAAATCAGCTCATCGGAGAGCCAGCTGCCGCCTTCCGAGGGGCAAACGTCGCACGACACGCCGCCTGGAACTGCACGGAGGCTGTAAAAATCAATGTTTCCATTTGTGGCTCATCAAAACATCTCTCTTCTTACCAATTAAGGGATGTACAATTTTTAGGTTCTTTTATTATCAGAACACGCCAACTCCCCACAATCCAGAAAGCCCATTAAAAGCCAGGCAGCGTATCTATCTCGGGGAATCTGATCTGCGGAGGCAACGGCAAAAAATAGAAAGCAAAGAAATGAGGAATATCACTCAGAGCCTCAGTACTGTAAGTCACCGCACAACCACGGCCACACAGTCACGTGCCTGTAAGTCACCGCACAACCACGGCCACACAGTCACGCGCCTGTCTCCAAATTCCCCATCTACAGGCTTGTTCCTCAATAAAAAAAATGTTCTGTAGAAAGGGAAAAAAAAGGGAACCCTAATTCTAGCTTTATCTACTATAGCAACCCTCTGGATACTAAGTCACAGTCAGCACCACGCCTGCATACTTTACTTAACACACAATTTAATGGACATATTTAAATTATCCCCATGTTATATATATATTTTTTTTGGCCGTATTTACTTGGCAGCACTTTCTATGATCGCTCATCTATCCACAACTGGAACCGCAAACATTACAATGCATTTGATCTCTTTAACTCTGGTACATCCTGTCGACTCCAGAGTAGATAAATCAGAATGTCAACTCTCAGGATTTTATAAGGCAAAAACCCATAAAGTCATCCAAGAGTATAAATCTGTTTTAAGGAACTGTCACCTCCCCTACAGCCAGCTACTAATGGGAAGGTAGGGGCTATGTACAGAGAGGGTGGAGGGGGGGGACGGCACGGGGCAAAGTCGGAAGGAAGCTTGGAGCAGAGAGGCACAGACCCCACCGTCTGGGCTCCCCAGGGTCCTGAGGTCAGCCAGCCTGACCCTAGGAAGGTGATGCCATAGAGGGAAGACTCTACAGCCAGAATAAATTTGGAGGAGCAGGTCTTCCCGGAAGACCCGTGGGCCCCTCTGCTGATTCAGTAGAACAGGAAGCCCCATCCTGGGCAGGGTTTGGCTCTTTGCAAGGCACATCAGATCCAGCAGTATTTGAACCTCATAATAAGGAAAGAGGATGAACAGTGTTGTTTCTCCACTTACAGATGAGAAAACTGAGGCTCTGGACCCCAAAGCTCTCCAAGGGCCAGGAGGCAAGATCTCTGAGCACAAAAAGCTTCGAGGACACCATCCTATCTGGAGACTCTCTGTATTTCTGGACCCACCCAAAGAGTTGCTCAGGAAGCCTTTGGGGACCAGCATGCCCGTCCCCCTATCCTGCCCTGTCCTGCCCCAGAGTTCCTGACGGTCCTGCCTTAGGCTGGATGTCACCTGAGCAAGCATAGAGGGGCAGCCCACAGCCCAGCACCTGGCTCTGTGCAAGTCCCCATCACAAGTGCTGCCTCATCTATGTGACCTCCTGGGCTCCAATCACAGCTCACCCACTGGCCCAGACAACCCCCCGGGACCCAGGGAAGCAAAGTCAACAGGCGGGGAGAAGGCAACCAGCTCCCTAGTTCTCTAAATTCTAGCTTTATCTACTATAGCAACTGTCTGGATAGTAAGTCACAGTCAGCACCACGCCTGCGCTACTTTACTTAATACACAATTTGATGGACATATTTAAATTATCCCCTGTTATTTTAAATTTTTTTTGCCCCAAAACAGCCCATGGCTAGCTTCCCCACCCCTGCCCAGTTCTCCGGGGGCTATCTGCAGCAGCATGAAGGGCTGCAGCAGCAGGAAGGCCCAGAGAAGATTTTGAGTCAGGGGCATCTCTCGTAGGGTCACATGCATGGGCCCTAAGCACCAGCCTGTCAATCCAGACGACAAAGCTCCCTGCCCACCGGGGTTCATGCCCCACCCCGACGGAGTGTGTATGCTGTCCAATGCACACACCTCTACCCTTTTGCCCAGGCATTCCCCAAGGGCAGCGAGCACCGACTGAGCACTTGCTGTATGCCTGGTGTTTAGGAGCACAGGCAGCCCTGTGAGTTGTCACCGTCATACCCCCATCTTACAGGTGTAAAAACTGGGGCTCGGTGAGGTGACAAAGCTTACGGCCATAGGGAAGTGGCAGGGCCAGGCTGCAGGCCCAGTGACGCGTAACACTCCTCACCGCCTCCCCACAGCAGAGACTTGTGGGAAAGTTGTAAACACCCTTGAAGTCCCATGTAGGGTCCTAATTACAGTCTCTAAGGTCCAGCTGCCCTCTCTGGCTTTTCCTGCATCTCCACGGCCAGAGAGACCTTTCAACTCCTCCAACTGCCAACTTTGTCCTGCCAAGGGCTTCACACTACCGTTGCCCGCCTAGAAGCTTTCTCCTAACTGTCCACCCACCTCACAGGGCTCTCCCGGCAGGCCTGGGCACCATGCAACTCAGGGCCCCACTCTTCCTTCCCCAGGCCTCCCACCATTACCAGAGCTCTTAGCATAATGCGTGTTTCTGCCTCTGTAGGCTCATCTGCTTACTCAGTTTCCCTTAACTGAGGCCTTAACTCCTCCCCCACCTGGAGACAAGGGATCTACCGCTACGGCTGGCCTTAGGGACTCTCTTGACCAATAGGAGGCAACAGAGTGATGTCCCAGAGCTCTGAGGCTAGGTAAGAAGAAAGCTTCTGGCTCCCCCTGTATCTCCTGGGACCCCCACCCACCCAGGGATCCAGCTGCCATACGCCAAGAAGCCCAGTCACACGGAGAGAGCCCTAGGCCCTGTAGACCACAGCCCACTGACTCCCGGCCACAGGACTGGGGCCCAGCCCAGCTGAGCCTTCAGATGGCAACAGTCCCAACCACCACATGGTTGAACTGTGTGAGAAACGCCCAGTGGGACTACAAACCAAACACAGTCCGCCAAAGAACTCTGAAAATAATAATAAAGTGTTGCTTTAGGCCATCAACTTTGGGGCGGTTTGTTACACAGAAACAGACACCACCAGAGTATAAGCTCCATGAGGGCAGGGGCCATGTCCACGTGGCTCAGCCCACCTGCCCAGGCCCTGGTACACAGGTGGATGTGATATAGGACAAGTGGCATCCCAGCCAGCTCGTGGAGCTGGGAGGCGCGGACTGGCTGCCTCCGCCTTGGTGGTATTGGTGTGGTGGCAGCGAGGAGTGGAACCCGCAGGCTGGAGGGAAGATGGGTGTTGGGGGGGTGGAGGGGTAGGAGGGGGGCATTTCCTAGGCCTGGGAATGAAAGGGATTGTAGCAATTCATTTGTGACCCAGACACAACCCAGACATGTCCCAGACACGCTAAATGTAACTACTGAGGGACAGACATGTCCCAGACACCCAGACACGCTATCCCAGACATATCCCAGACACTCTATCCCACACATGACCCAGGCATGTCCCAGACATGCTATCCCAGACATATCCCAGACATGACCCAGACATGTCCCAGACATGACCCAGACATGTCCCAGACACTCTATCCCAGACATGACCCAGGCATGTCCCAGACATGTCCCAGATGCGCTAAATGTAACTACCAAGGGCCCCATGGGACCCCTAGACAAAGAGCCCAGAGAGAGAGAGAGAGAGAGAGACAGACAGACAGACGGACACAGAGCTTTTCTCTCCTGACTTGGGTTTCCTCTCTCTTCCAGGAGCTCTGACCCTTCTGTATTCTTTTCTGTAAATAAATCCTGTCTTACCACTGATCTCTGGTCTGCAGATTCATTCTTCGAATCACTGAGACCAAGAAGCTACTGAAGAGCGAAATTCCAGTATCAGACACCCAGTGGGGTCTCAGTGGGTGTCAGGAGAAGGATGAAGGGAGTCTGCTTCAAAGAAGCAGGCCTCTGCATATCCACACAGGTGGGGGCGGCCGGAGGGAGGTGGTACCAGTGCCACTGATCATCTGATGGGATTAGGTTGAACCATACAAAGATGCTATCTTTAGGGGTCAAAGTAGTTAAACATTGGCCATCTCACATGGTTCAACCTAACATACACGATGGCACTGTTCTGTCTCACCAGCCTCCTAAAACCAGGAGGCAGAGGTTATTCCCATAGCAGTGAACCCCTTCCCCAAGGCCACACGCACTGAAACCCAGTCCCTGAGCCCAAGGAGGGGGGGACTTGGGGACTTTCTAAGAGCAGAGAGAGGATGTAACAAAACCGTCTACCTTGGTCACTTTTCGTTAGAAAGCAGTCAATTTTCTCACCCCTCTGAGCCACTGCCCTTAAAAAAGAGCTTTCATTCAAGATGATAACGTAGGACACTAGGATTTCACAGACAGGACTGCGCAGTGTGAGAAGTGGCCCCACACCCTCTCAAGGGCAGGGGCAACAGAGACCTCGTCAGGGATGGAGGGGGGTGGCCCGGCTCCCCCGTTACCCAGAGGAGATGCTGACCACTGTGTGAGCATTTCCTGTAACCGTGTTAGGTTTATATCACCCCAGTGTGACTGTCACAGGACCCGACTGCAGCGAGTACAATGGATATCCCCATTTTGCAGATGGGGAAATAAACCAAGGCTCAGGACTATACGCAGGACACACCCTGGGAAGGGCAGAGCTGGACTCAAACCCAGGTCTCTGACTCCAGATTCTGCCTCTTAACCATTGCACAGAAGGGCCAAAAAGGGAATACCTACAAAAGGGCCAGGCAGAGGACAATTGGCCATGTCCAGCACCAGGAAAAGAGGAAAGGAGAGAGGGCCCAGGAGGCTGGGCTGCCCACAGGATGCCAGGTCTGGGAACAGGGCAGTTCCTACCTTCTCAGCAAGGCTTCACAAGGTCATGAGTCAGGGCCACTGGGGCCTCACTTCTCACAAGGGCCAGCTGAGGACCAGAAACACCAGCAAGTAGCCCTTCCTTCTCAGGCCCTGGCCAGCAAGTAGTCAGAGAGAATCCTACCCAGAAGGGAGCCTTTGCTCCTCATTGGGAGATATCCCGGGAGTCAGTGAGCCAGCACAGAACCCCAGGCACCCCTGCCCCTCCCCTGCCACTATGAGGTACCCTGACCAAACCACATCTCCTGTCGGAGCCTCTGGTTCCCCATATGCCAACACAAAGCCTGATCCTGGTGGATGCCGTCCTCTCCAACCTCACTGGGTACAGGTGAGACACACCTGAGAGGGTGACCATCAGTGGAATACACACAGGTGAGCGCCAGGTAAGTGGTACAGGAGCCTTGTGGGGGTTCGAAGTACCAAGAGGGGGCCAGGTCAGAAAGGGTGACAGGTGGGAGTGGGAGGTGGCAGACTCAACAGGGCCAGTGAGTCCTGGGAGGCCCCCGTGTCTCATCCCCCCAGTCGGACTGTGACATGTGCCATCCACCCCTACAGGAATTCACTGCCAGGAGTGAATTCCAGACACCTGGGGCCTGAGAGGACACTCAGCTGTGCAGGAAGCCTCGGGATATAAGGCGGTCAGCGGGGCTGATGAACTGAGCTGTGGAAATAACTACAGCCATCAAGCAACAACACGCCCAGCCAGCCTGTCTGGGTTCTGGGGTACCTGGAACAAGTCACTTACCCTCTCTGGGACTTACTGAAGTAAGGTCAATGAGGTTGATACCTGCCTCATAACAAAAAGTGAAACAATAGTAGCTTAGGATTCCCACCTCACTGCCGCTGCAGAGTCCAGTGATTGCAACCAACACGTGCAGCATCACGACCCAGACCTGAGCAGGAGACGACCCAGACCTGAGCAGGAGACGTCACACTCCTGAGCTGCTCCTGAGGCCGGAGAAGGACAAGGAGCATCAGGGCACCTGCCCCCTGAAAGGTACGAAAATGTCCACAGACCACAAAAAGGAAAACCCCTCAGTCCGGAGAGCAAAATCCTGGGTTCAAGTCTACACTCTCCCCCAGGGAGAACTGTGATCTCTGACCAGTGTCTGTAAGGGCCAGAGGGCCAAGGCCTGGGACACAGCAAAGGTGTGTTTACAACCCACAAGCCCACTTTCCCTGTCCTTACCCCCAGTAGGTAGAGAGCGGAAAACGGTCTGGGAAAGTGTATACCATTCCCAAAGGCTTTAGCCTGGAAGCAACACATATTTTTTTAATAGAAAATTCATATTCCAGGATGGGCACAGTGGCTCCCACTGTGCTGTAATCCCAGCACTCTGAGAAGCCAAGGCAAGAGGATCCTTGGAGCTCAGGAGTTAGAGATCAGCTTGCGCAAGAACGAGACCCCATCTCTACTAACAATAGAAAAATTAACTGTGCTTTGTGTGGGAGCCTATGGTCCCAGCTACTCAGGAGCTGAGGTAGGAAGATCACTTGAGCCCAAGAGTTTGAGGTTGCTGTGAGCTATGACACCAGAACACTCTACTGAGGGTGACAGAGAGGAAGGAAGGGAGGGAGAGAAGGAGGGGAGGGGAGGGAAGTGAAGGGAAAGGAAGGGAAGGGAAGGGAAGGACGGTCTCCATTTTAATAGCCTATATGAGGAAGGGGAGGGGAGGGGAGGGGAGGGAAGGGAAAGGAAGAGAAGGGAGGACGGAATCCCTGTTAACAGCCTATAGAGGAG
>CAUYQS010034365.1:0-15454 GCA_963574585.1 Otolemur crassicaudatus | reverse complement strand
CCAACTCCTGGGCTCAAGCGAGTCTCCTGCCTCCGCCTCCCAAGTAGCTGGGACCACAGGCGCCCGCCACAACGCCCGGCTATTTTTTGGTTGCAGCCGTCATTGTTGTTTTTGGCAGGTCCGGGCTGGGGATTCGAACCCACCACCTTAGGTGTATGTGGCTGGCGCCTTAGCCGGTTGAGCTATAGGCGCCGAGCCAGAATGATAACTTTTCAGTGGTCACAAACAATGGTATTCTTTTCATCTCTAATGAAAAAAAATAGTAAAAACTTAATGGAGCATGATTTTGGGAAAATAAATATTCTAAAAGTGATCATTTTTTAAAAATTATTTTTATTTTCGAAGGCTTGACATTTTATTTCAATTGGATACATGCATCATTGTATGTACTTCAGCATGATACAGAACTAAAGGCTGCCTCTTACACTTTTTATTTGTGCTTTTCCAACTGTGAGACCTTTAGAGATACTGAATATCTCCAATTACTTACCTTCAAGATTTTACACGTATTTTAGTGATCCTCGTAAATATAATTACAGGTTATAATAAACTGAAACGCTTAGTCGGTTGCTGAATGTTTTTCGCTGTTACTGTTTCTTCAAGACAGACATCTAGGCAGTTCCACAATTTCATACATTTACAAATCTGCTTCTGGGTTAAGAAGAAAGTTATTCAAGTATAAACCTTAATAACCTTGAACATTTCATATTTTTGGTAAAAATGGAAATATTTAAAAGTCTGTATAGGTTGGGCTCTAAACTACATATTTCCATATTGTCAGAATTTTGAAATGTCTCTCATGAAATAGTAAGAATGTAGCAAATAAAGAGAAACTTTAGTCTCTAGAATTCATTTGTTCAACAAATAGGTATTGAGCATCTGTGATGTGACAGGTGGCAGTTCTGGGGTATGTCAGAATAAAGACTGCTTGTCTTCCCTGAGTTACTTTCTAACCAGGTAAAAGAGACAATAAACAACATACATAATGTACTTTGTTAGAAGGTGCTAAATGCTATTAAAAAAATAAACTGCAGGCTCGGCACCTGTAGCTCAAGCGGCTAAGGTGCCAGCCACATACACCAGAGGTAACAGATTCGAATCCAGCCCAGGCCTGCCAAACAACAATGACAACTACAACCAAAAAATAGCCGGGCGTTGTGGTGGGCACCTGTAGTCCTAGCTACTTGGGAGGCTGAGGCAAGAGAATCGCTTAAGCCCAGGAGTTGGAGGTAGCTATTCTACCCAGGGCAACAGCTTGAGGCTCTGTCTCAAAAAAAAAAAAACAACTGCAAAGCATCGTAGGAGGAACAGTTATACTAAGTGGGGTAGTCTGTGTAGTAGATATTGACCAGATGCAGTTTAAGCCGGTATTTGCAGGAAATAATCTGAGGAAGAGCATTCAAGCTGAGAACAGATAGACCAAAGGCCCTAAGGCCTGCTTGGCCTGTTTGATGACTGCAGGGAGCCAGCAGGACTGCAGCAGAATGAGGAAGAGATGGGGTGGGGGCATGGCTTACACCTGTAATCCTAGCACTTTGGGAGGCTGAGGAGGGTGGATTGCTTGAGCTCACAGGTTCAAGACCAGCCTGAACAAGAGCATGACCCCCCTCCACTACGTGTGCCCAGCCATGTTTTTAATTCTTTTACATGGTGAATCACATTTACTGATTGTGTGTGTTGATCTATTCTTGCATCCTTGGGACAAAACCCACTTGAGGATGGTGAATTCTCTTTTTGATGTGCTGTGGGATTCAGTTTGCTAATATTTCGTTTAGGACTTTTGCATCTGTATTCATGAGGACTATTGGTCTGTAGTTTTCTTTTTTGTTCTTGTGTTCTTTCCTGTCTTTGCTGTTAGTGTTTTTACTGGCTTTGTAGAATAAGTTAGAGAGGTTCCCTCCCTCTCAATATCATGGAATAGTTTCAGTCTTTGTAGGTCCGGTAGAATTCTAATGTAAATTCATCCAGTTCTGGGCCTTTTTACATTGTTCTTAGGAGACTTTTAAAATTACTGTTTCAATCTTACTAGTCATTACTGGTCTGTTCAGGATTTCTGTTTCTTCCTGATTCCAGCCTGAGAGATTGTATGTTTCTAAAAATGTATCCATTTGCCTTAGATTTCCTAGTGAACCTAGAAGGTTTCACAGTGGTCGTGGATGATATTTTGTATTTCTGTAGTTACCAGGTGTGATGATGTCTCCTTTTTCATTTCTGATCGAACTTATTTAAATCCTTTGCCTACTGTTTCTGGATCATTGATCCTTTATATTTTGGGGAGGTGGGGAGGGAAGGTTAATTTCATTTAGTTCTCCTTTGATTGTTTTTCTTTTCTTTTGCTACCTGTGGAATGGGTACCAGTTCTCAAAGTTACATTTGCTGTTACCTTCCATCCCTTTTAGCATATTTATTTATATTTGTATATATCTCATTTCTTTTTATCCGTGAGATCATACCATACATAGTTTTCTAGTTTTCTTTTATTGAATAATATTTTGGAAATCTTACCAATTGGCTGCATGTGTTCCATAAGGTTGTATTGACTATCACGTACATACACCTTTACACACAGAGGACTGTTACTGTAGATTAGATTCCTAGAAGTACAATTCCTAGGTCCAAGAAACTTTCTTAAAATCTCCATCAGATTTTCTTTTCTGAGATCTCTTGTGGTGTGGGTTTTATTTATTTGGAAGTTGTAATATTCAACTCTAGAATTTGAGAGAACTGTTTGACATAATGCTCTGAAGTTTCCTGGCTATGAATTTATTCCCATTAAAAAAAAAAATGCAGTTAAATAGCTGAGTGTTGTGGCAGGCACCTGTAGTCCCAGCTACTTGGGAGGCTGAGACAAGAGAATCCCTTAAGCCCAGGAGTTGGAGGTTGCTGTGAGCTATGTGACACCACGGCACTCTACTGAGGATGATAAAGTGAGACTCTGTCTCAAAAAAATAAAAACCCACAGTTGATTTCATAATCTAGGTAGTTTAGCTAGTACCTGGGAGATATAATTTGCAATCCATGGGATGAATAGGGGAGTTTCTGAAGTTATGTTAGAAAAAGGCTATTGCACAATGTCTTATAATGACTATTATAGGCAGAACACAGTGGCTCGTGCCTGTAATCCTAGCACTATGGGAGGCTGAGGCAGGTGGATCACCTGAGCTTAGGAGTTCAAAACCAGCCTAAGCAAGAGTGAGACCCCAGTCTGTAAAACTAGCCAGGCATTGTGGTGGTTACCTGTAGTCTCAGCTGCTTGGGAGGCTGAGGCAAGAGCCCAAACCCTTGAGGTTGCTGTGAACTATGAAGCCATGGCACTCTACCAAGAGCAACAAAGTGAGATTCTGTCTCAAAAAAACAAAAACAAAAAAAGTATTTTATCGTGTAGAAACGTGGCAGACATCTCCTTACCACATGATCAGGGTTACCATCAGATAATAATCATGTTGCTATCACTCAGTGATATAATGACGTGAGATGGGCATATTGCCTCTGTGATATTCTCCCAAACCCTTAACCCCAGTCTAATAATAAGAACATTATGGAGAAACCCAATTCAAGAGATATTATACAGAGTACTTGGCCAGTATTCTTCAAAAGTTCCAAAATCATATAAGCCAAGTAAATTCCAAGTAACTCTCATAGATTAGCATAACGAATGCAGTGATAACTAATTGCGACTTGATATCCTGGATTAAATGAAAAAGGATGTTAGTGGAAAAATTGGTGAAATGGAGTAAAGCCTGTAGTTTAGTATTGTACCAATGGTTTAATAAATATATCATGGTTCTGATGCCACCACCACTGCGGCTGCTGCAGCCTCTGGGAGCCTGGAAAAGGGGAATTGAGAGGGAGCGAAGGACTCAGTCCCCAGGCTGTGGCAGTGGCTGGGGAGGGGGGTGGTGCAGTAGCCGGGGCGGGGGCGCTGCTGCTGCTGCAGGGGGCAATGGTGGCCAGCACTAGCCATGCCGAGTAAAAACAAGGAGAAAGAACCACCTAAAGCAGGAAAAGTGGGAAAAGTTCAAAAGAAGGACAGCAAGATGCAGGAGAACCAGAGCAGATTTCCAGCAAGAAAAACAGCGTTGCTGCTGTCCCGTCTACAGTACCTTCTGAAATAAAAGTACCAATCTCTCAGCCCTTAGCAAAGAAAGACAAATGGCAAGATTCCTCAAGGTTTAGCGCAAGCAGTAATAGAGAACTTCAAAAACTACCATCTTTAAAAGACTTTCCTCTTGCTGATGAAGAGACGTTTTTAAAATCCAGAAGTTATGGCTCGGCGCCTATAGCTCAACCGGCTAAGGCGCCAGCCACGTACACCTAAGGTGGCGGGTTCGAATCCCCAGCCCGGACCCGCCAAGCAACAATAATGGCTGCAACCAAAAAATAGCCAAAAAAAAAAAAAAAATCCAGAAGTTATGTCAGAGTTGTGTGTGTCCTCTTTGTCTTTGTTTCCCGTCCACTAAGTGACCTGAAGTGGAAGGAAGTAGAACGAGCTGAAGTGAACGAGCGTTAAGTGAGACGGTGGAATAGATCACCCACAGTGGGAATGTGCTCACAGAGCCTGTTTACCCAGAAGTGGGACCTATGTTTGCAGTTCACATCTTTCGGACATTACCACCTTCCTCCAATCCTACGGGAGCAGACTTTGACCCAGAGGAAGACCAAACAACGTTAGAAGCAGCCGGGCCTCATCTACAGCTGGTTTATGAATTTTTCTTAAGATTTTTAGAGTCTCCAGATTTCCAACCTAAGATAGCAAAGACATATATTGACCAGAAGTTTGTTATTGCAGCTTTTAGAGCTCTTTGACAGTGAAGATTCTCGGGAGAGGGATTTTCTTAATACCACTCTTCGCAGAATCTATGGGAAATTCTTAGGCTTGAGAGCTTACATCAGAAAACAGATAAATAATATATTTTATAGGTTTATTTATGAAAAAGAGCATCACAATGGCGTAGCAGAATTACTGGAAATATTGGGACGTATAATTAATGGATTTGCTTTACCGCTAAAAGAAGAGCACAAGATTTTCTTGTTGAAGGTGTTACTACCTTTGCACAAAGTGCTATCCCCGAGTGTCTACCATCCCCAGCTGGCATACCGTGTAGTGCAGGTTTTAAAAAAGGACAGCTTCCTCACTGAACCAGTGGTGATGGCACTTCTCAAATACTGGCCAAAGACTCACGGTCCAAAAGAAGTCATGTTCTTAAATGCATTAGAAGAGATTTTAGATGTAATCGAGCCATCGGAATTCGTGAAGATCGCGGAGCCTCTTTTCCGGCACTGAGCCAAGTGTGTCTCCAGTCCACACTTCAGCAGCAGCCATGAGCTTCTGTCTTTCAGGTGGCAGAACGGGCACTGCATTACCGGAGTAATGAATACATCACGAGCTTGATCAGCGACAACGCCGCCAAGATTCTGCCCATCATGTTCCTATCTTTGTACCGAAACTCGAAAGACCCACTGGAATAAGACGGTACGTGGCTTGATACACAACGCCCTGAAACTCTTCATGGAGATGAACCAGAAACTTTTCCATGACTGCACTCAACAGTTTAAAGCCAAAAAACTGAAAGAGAAGCTAAAAATGAAAGAACAAGAAGAAGCATGAGTTAAAATAGAAAATCTAGCCAAAGCCAATCCCCGAGGCACTAAAAAAGAGAGTAACATGAAAACGTCCAGGGTGTTACTTGAATGTTTTTCTAAGACAGGAATATGTCTTCATCATGGAAAGGGGACATCAGTTTCATTAACATTGTATATAAAAATGTCTACAATAAAAAATACTTTTCAACTTTATAAAAAAAAAAATATATATATATATATCATGGCACCCATAGCTCAGTGGGTAGTGTGCCAGCTGGTTTGAACCCAGCCCAGGCCAGTTAAGACAAAAATGATAACTGCAACGAAAAAATGGCTGAGCGTTGTGGCAGGTGCCTATAGTCTCAGCTACTCGGGAGGCGGAAGCCAGAGAGTCGCTTAAGCCCAAGAGTTTGAGTTTGCTGTGAGCTACGATGCCATGGGACCCTACCCAGGGCGACAGCTTGAGACTCTGTCTCAAAGAAAAAGATGCCAACATTAGGGCAATCTGAGTACAGCTCCTCTCTAAATCTAACATTATTTCAAAGTAAAGTTGCTTTTGTTTTTGTTTATAGTTTTTTTGTTTTTTTGGCCAGCACTGGGTTTGAACCCACCACCTCCAGTATATGGGGTCTGTTTTTGTTTTACTTAAATTATGCTTATCCTTCTGGACAATTTGTACCCCAAAAGATAATCTTCCCTAGAAAACTACTTCTACCTTCTTAAATCCAAGAGATTCTCTTGTCCCAGGATGTGGAGTCCATCAAGTTCTAGATCTTCTGGGCTAGAGACTTGGTGCAGGTAGAGAAATGTGTGGATGAAGGAGGTGGTGTGTGTATAACCAGGGCCATACGGAGGACCATAAAGATGTGGTCTGAAGTCATAGACCCTGTGATAAGAGGTCAGGCTGGAAGAATCAGAGAACTGAGTGGATTTGCCTTTGGAATGGATAGCCAAAGAGAGAGTGCAGCTTTATGATGTGAAAGAGGCATTCGTGAATGTTTTGTTAAAAATAAAATGGTTGCGGCTCGGTGCCTGTGGCTCAAACAGCTAAGGCACCAGCCACATACACCTGAACTGGTGGGTTCGAATCTAGCCTGGGCCCACCAAACAAACAATGATGGCTGCAACCAAAAAATAACCAGGTGTTGTGGTGGGCGCCTGTGGTCTCAGCTACTTGGGAGGCAGAGGCAGGAGACTTGCTTGAGCCCAGGAGTTGGAGGTTGCTGTGAGCTGTGATGCTACAGCACTCTACCCAGGGTGACAGCTTGAGGCTCAGTTCCCCCTCCCCCCTCCCCCAAAATGGTTGAAAATAAATTTTGTGAATAGGAGTCCAGTCAGTCAGAATGTAATGCATGGCTATTGAAATGCAAAAAAGACAAGTAAAGTAAAAACATATCAGCAACCCCTCTAGCTGGAAGAGGGAGCCTCATACAGCCAAAGATAAGGATGATTGAGAATATCTGTGGTTAGCATATAATGTATGACCCAGCAAGCTTACATGGGTAACCCCCAAACTGAGCGCAAAATAGGTTAGTACCAATACCAATGGCTAAAAAGATTACCATTCCTCAAGAGGAGATAGTATTTATTAGGTCATTAAGTAAGAAATGTCTAGTTTCCTTAAGTACTACATTTCACAGTCATTATCTTTGACGTTTCACTTTGACACTTCTTGTTTTTTGTTTGTTTTTTACGGTGAAGGTACCTCATTCTTTCAAATGCACATTTTGGCTTGTGATTCTCTTTCCAAAAATAATTTTTTAAGAGTAGTATTTGTGAAACCATGGACAAATCAAAAATTTGTGTTATTTTTGAACATGAGTTCCATTGTGGAAGTAGTGCAACCAAGTGTTTGGGAAGGATATGGCTAATGAATGCACAGTACATCGATGGCTCGAAATGTTCTGTTCTGGTGATTTCAATCTGGGAAACGAGCTACAGAGACAACTGGAGTCCAAGGTAGATTATGATGAGCTGAAAGCTTTAGTGGAAGCAAGTCTGTAGTCCATCTAAACCTACCTATGAATTAGCAACAAGGTTTGATGTTACTATTCCAACAGTCTTGGACCATTTGAAGCAAATCAGCAAGGTAAGGAAGCTAGATAGATGGGTTCCAAAAGAATTAAATGAGCATTAAAAGAAAAATCGTCTCAGATGTTGCCTTTCTTTGCTGTTACAACGTGAGAGTGAACCATTTCTATATTGTATTGTTACATGTGATGAAAATGGGTTCTTTTTGACCTTTGCCAAGTGTTCAGCACAATGGTTGGATAAAAACAAGTGCCAAACCACAGTCCAAAATCCAATCTTCATCAAAAGAAGCTAATGGAGTTTGTTTGTTGGTCTAGCCACTGGTATTATCCACTACGGCTTCATGAAACCTGGTCAGTCAATTACAGCAGATGTTGACTGCCCTTGACTGCAGCCCACTGGATGACGTGGTAAAGAAGCTTGTGTTTAAGCAGCTGAGATTGGTCGAAAGAGACAGGCCAATCCTCTTGCAGGACAATGACCAACCACTTGTCCTACAAATAGCGCTACTCAAAGTACAGAAGCTGGACTTGAAAACTTCTGTCATCCACCATAGCCACCAGACCTCACACCAACTGACCACCACTTGTTCCAGGCTTTGGACCTCTTCTTGCAAGGAAAAATATTAAATTCTCAACAAGTTGTGGTAAACATCTTTCATGATCTCATCACCACTTGCTCTCCAGGCTTCTTCACTGCTGACATAAATAAGCTACTGTTAAGATGGCAAACCTGGAAGGAGCAGAGACATGTTCTTCTTAGAAAAGCAGCACTAGAATGCAAAAGCAAGTATCCAGTGTACTCCATACTAGAATAAAACCAATATATAAACAACTACACGCCCACACTAAAGAAAAATACAAGTTTGTTCTAGTGAGAGGAAGGAGGGAAACGGGGAAGGAGAGCAGGGAGTGTGTTCGGCAAGTTCCCACCTAATGTGCACAATGTAAGGATCAGCAGCACACCCCGGGGTTCAAGTTCAAGGCCTCCACTACAGCTTGAACTTTATGTAAATGCAAACAATGTAGCCTAACCATTTGTACCTCAGATTAATCTGAATTTTTTTTTTAAATGACAAAACTGTTGATAGTTTAGGTGCATACTTTGATTAATTGTACTGCTTCTCACTTGAGATATAATAAACTGAAAGATTCAAAATTGGACGTTTCATATTTAATGGCCTAACAAATGGACACACCCCACCCCCAGCTACTAACGCACTGTAATTAGTTATGTCTGTCCCTGAGATAACTGTTTATAATGATCAGTCACTCCTACTGGTTCTTGATAATTTGGAATCAAACAGCCCCATAGTTAATGTAAACTTTATTGAATCAGTAATCTGGTTGCAGTTTTTGTTCAGTCCCCTGTTACGTAACTGACACCCAAATAAGGACTATTTCCTAATATGAGTAGGCAGTGATAAACAAGCAGAAAGTTTTACTTTTTTATTGCAAGTATCCAAGATGTTAGCAGATGAAGAATTTAGTGAAATAGTGTTTCTTTCCGACAAACTTCTTCTGCCCTGGCATATTTGACCTATACCAGTGATCAGCAGACTTTTCCTCTAAACTTTTCCTCAAATGGTAAATATTTTTGGCCTTGTAGCCACAAATGATCTCTGTTGTATATTTTATTGCTTTTTGTTTTTTTAAACAATCCCTTAAAAATGTAAATATTCTCTGTGCCCGTCACAATGTTTTCATGCTTTTGTGGTAGTGGCTGAAGTTTGTAGACTTGATCTGAAATGAAGTTTCCAACTGGCAAAAGTTGTGTAATCGTGACTTTGAATTTATAATATAATAGATGCATAGTTGATCTCTTATTGCAGTATTGCAGGTATTTTGGCGCATTCACTAAAGATATTCTCTATAGGGCGGCACCTGTAGCTCAAAGGAGTAGGGCGCCGGCCCCATATACTGCAGGTAGTGGGTTCAAACCCAGCCCCGGCCAAAAACTGCAAAATATATATATATATTCTCTATAAATATGATACTTAGAAAATCCCACTATACCCAGAAAGTTGGCTATGCAGAAATTAAGTTACTTGTTTTGAAGTTCTAGTGAGTATTTATGGTAAGACGTGTTTTGTTTCTAAATGGACTAATTATTAAACTTGCTTCATAATTTAATATATAATAGTGGTGGTTTATTTTTTTAAAGATTGATTTAATTAACTCACAAACTGCCTCCTTTGTATATAAATTTGTTGCTGCTTTCTCTTGTAAATTAATGTTAAATGTACATTCTGGATTTCATTTTACAGTTACATTACAGGGTATTGTTTTGGGTTTTGGTTTTTCTGAGACCACAGAGTCTCACTCTTGCCCTGGGTAGCGTACTGTGGTGTCAGCCTAGCTAACAGCAACCTCAAACTCCTGGGCTCAAGGGATCCTCTTGCCTCAGCCTCCTGAGTGGTGGGACTACAGGTGCCTGCCACAATGCCCAGCTCGTTTTTCTGTTTTTAGTAGAGACAGGGTCTTACTCTTGCTCAGGCTGGTCTTGAACTCCTGAGCTCAAGCACTCTACCTGCCTTGGCCTCCCACAGTGTATATTATAGTTCCTTTTTCTGGTTTGCTGTTTTGTTATAGTGTTTCACTGTTTCACTGTTTCTGCCCCAAATCTATCCTCCACTAGACTGGGGCAGTTGGCTTTTATGCTACTAAGCCATTCTTAGGATCACCAGGAAAAAACATCCTGAGCGTCCTAAAAAGCTAAATGGTTGCATAATATGCCGCGGGTTTTAGGGATATGCTATGCCTGCTTGCCACAGTTTTTCTAAGAAGGTAAATGAACTTTACACATTTAAAGATTTGAACTGTGTTTCTTCTTTTTATAAGTTTTTTTTTTTTTGTTTGTTTGTTTTGAGACAGAGCCTCAAGCTGTCCCCCTGGGTAGAGTGCTATGGCTTCACTGCTCACAGCAACCTCCAACTCCTGGGCTTAAGCGAGTCTCCTGCCTCCGCCTCCCAAGTAGCTGGGACCACAGGCGCCCGCCACAACGCCCGGCTATTTTTTTTTTTTTTGGTTGCAGCCATTATTGTTGTTTGGCGGGTCTGGGCTGGATTCGAACCCGCCACCTTAGGTGAATGTGGCTGGCGCCTTAGCCGCTTGAGCCACAGGCGCCGAGCCTCTTTATAAGTTGAATGATAGTCCCTCAAATAATCTATTACTCTTGTTTTCTAGACCTTTGTTCTATTTTGCTAAACATTGCTTAATCCAGCTAAGAGATAGGCCATTTTAGCAGAAGGGTGTCTGATGAAAACCCATTTAATTTCTCTTCAGTAACTTCTCAGGCAATCCTTGAAACGGTTAATATTTTCTAAAATGTGTTTCAAGAAGAGAAATTTTGAGAGGAGCACAGAAAGTAAAGTGGTAGTATATTTTTTAATCGATATTATTTAATAATCAACTGGATGAAGAGTATTTTTTGACTCCATAGAAAATTGATTTGGTTTAAAAAAATTACTTTTCTTGTTTTGAATAACAACCCTTTTTTGAAAAAAAATCCCTTAATAGTGCTTTTTTAAATATTTGGATTCTACCAAAATAAAACACTTTGTTAATCAAATAGTAGTTCCTTAAATTGCATACTTTGATTCAGTGACAGTGAATTTCCTGGTGGAAATTTTATTTTCTCTTAAGCGGAATGCACTGTTGTTAATATCACCAGCTCAGCCAGAAGAGAAGGAAATTTAATGTGCATGTTAAAGAGAAAATGCTGACATACGACTCTAAAAAGTCTCTGAAATTCCACATACAACTTCTCATGTCAGATATTAAACAGAAAATTTAATTTTTACCCTGTCTTCTGTGTCTCCTGGTGTATTTTAGTGTCATTTTAAAGAACGTTGGAGGGTTGTGAGTTCTGGGTCTATGTGCCTGTGTTGTCTGTACAAGCTTCCCATTCTTTCTTTCTTTCTTTATTTTTTTCAAACGTGGCTCACCATTCGCTGTGCCATGGATGTTATGTGAGGACTGAGTAAGCTGTGGGTGAGAGGTCGTGTGTGTGCACACAGGCGCCCGTGTGTTTGGGCTTTTTTAACAGAGCCCTTCCTCTATAGAGTCTTTGGGTCAGCTGTCACACTGGTGCTTTCCTGCTTTGTTCTTTGAGTTGCTGGATGACTGGACACTGGAAAGGAACACTTTTAACGGATTAGTGCAGGGGCCCTCCTGGCCTCTCTTTCGCCCACACTGTGGCAGCTGCACTCCGCCCTTTTGGTGGCCCTGCTAGGACGGGAGTGTGTGTGGAGCAATCTGCCGTCAGCAGGCATTAACGTGGGATGAGCTCTTTCCAAGGAAACCCTTTGTCAAGGCCGGCCCACATGGGGAAAGTGTTTCTATGCTTGGATCTTGTAACTCTGCCTGGGTTTGTTTTACGAGGGCAGGAGAAATCTAACTCAGAAAACAAAGTTGTTGTGTGCCTCCCTTCTTACCTGCCCTTCCTTTTGGTACTCCCACAGACTGCAGTTCCTGTCCAGAGATCACTATCGTTCCACCTTGTCCCACAACCAGCACAACCACACTGGTGGGTCAGAATGTACGCGAGGAAGAGGCTCAGGGAATAAATGGGAGGGCGCCAGCAAAGCACGCAGCTGCCAGTCTCAAGCCACAAGGTATGTTGTGGGGGCGGGGGTGGTGCCTGCGACGGGGTGGGGGCTTTGTTGACCAGTAAAGGTGATCCAGAAGCGTCAGGACCACAGAAAAGGAGTTTTAAACTATAAAAGGGAGCAACTGCGTATATCCTTTTTTGAGAGAAGAATCAATCCATGAACCTTCTCAGGCAGAGGTTTGGTATTTGTTCTGCTCCTGAAACAATGCACACATTTCTCTACGGTGGTTTCTTTCATGTTGCCGAAAGTGTTCTCTGTGATCTCTGCATGCAGTGCCCCTGACCTAGCCCAGGCCCTCATTTACTGTCAGTGTGATAAATGCTTTTGGGACCACCGTCAAAAGGAAATGACTTGCCAGGTGCCTGAGGATCTGCACAACACGTAATTCTAAAACGGCACTGGACGTACTTAGCAAGAACGTTCTTTGATAGTGTTAAGGACCTGGGGCTGGAAAAATCTTGCGGTAAGGTCATCCTCAGAAATGAAAAGTAAAAATCCCTCCGTTCAGGATTGCGTGGCCAACAAGGGGAAAGAAAAAAAAATACAGCTTTGAATGTTTTATTCACTGACCATTTCCTTTTACCAAGAATCTTCCAGGGAACTGGATATTAACTTGGAGAGGCACAAACATAGCATTTTAATGATTGAGAGCAAGGCCTTTTGGAATGGAACACATGAGCTAAACTGTGGTCATATATGATTTCTTCCTATTAAATATGCATTTGTAACGGATGCTGAACATTCAGCCAAGGGGGGCATTTTTATAATTACTATACTTTGGAAAAATCACTTTCTATTTTATCTTTATTTTTTGAGACAGAGTCTCACATCATTACCCTTGGTAGAGTGCTGTGGTGTCACAGCTCACAGCAACCCCAAACTCTTGAACTCAAGTAATTCTCTTTCCTCAGCCTCCCAAGTAGCTGTAGAGGCACCCACCACAACGCCTGGCTATTTTGTTGTTGTTGTTGTACTTGTAGTTGTCATTGTTGTTCAGCAGGCCCGGGCTGGGTTCAAACCCACCAGCCCTGGTGTAAGTGGCCGGCACCCTAACCCCTGAGCTACGGGTGCCGAGCCAATTTCTATTTTATTTTGTGTTTAGTTTGGTCTTTTTCCTGTTCTTGCCGAGAAAAAAAGTCTTATGGAGAATTCATTAGAAAAGAACTGATGTTATTCTTTAAAGTATGTTTTAACAATTTTTGAAAGATAATTTAAAAATGATTTTAAAATTAAATCTTCTATATTATTGGATATTAGTCTTCTTGTTCTTACTACTGGTTATGTTTGTGGTGGTGATGGGGTATTGTTATCAAGTAAGGTCAAGTAATTGGCAGTTCTAATGAATAGCCCAGGCTGGCATGGTGTCTCACACTGGTAATCCAAGCGCGTTGAGAGGCCCAGGCAGGACGATCCCCTGAGCTCAAGAATTCAAGATCAGTCTGAGCAAGACCAAGACCCTGTCTCTACTAAAAGTAGAAAAACTAGCCAGGCATTGTGGCAGGCACCTATAGTCCCAGCTACTCAGGAGGCTGAGGCAGGAGGATCGCTTGAGCCCAAGATTTTGAGGTTGCTATAAGCCAGGCTGAGGCCATGGCACTCTATCGAGGACAACAGAGTGAGACAGTGTCTCAACAACAACAACAAAAAGGAGTAGCCAAATCATGAGCTTATACTCTTTTCTTTTGACCATACTGCTCCTTTATAACATCGGTGTGAATATCAACGTAGAATTTTTTGACTGTTATTTAAGCCATTTTAATTGCAGAATACAAAATTCCATCTTGCTCATTAGACCTGAGTTGACAAAGATGAAGTATGAGGTAAGAAGATAAAAAAAATAGTTTATGTAATGCACAAGAGGAACTTCATTACTTAAAAAGCCCTTTTATTTTGAAGATAGGTGCATTACAGCATTGTTCTTCACAGTCAGTATACTGAGATGAATCTCAGCACTGTCCTTTCTGAGCTGCTGTATGCCAAAATAATCTCATTCTTTAGGGAGACAACACTCGACCTTGGTTTTGCTGTTTTGTAGTTATAGTAAAGCCAATATATTGTTGTTTAAACATACATATTTACTTCTTATCTTAAATAAGGATCAATTACAGTTTTCTAACTTAAGGAAATATCTCCAGGTATTAAGTAAATTACACAGTACTTTATGCTTCCTTTTCAAAATACTTTCCTTGTTTTTTTGGTCCTTCTCTGGCATACCCATTTAACTCCCCCCTTAACCCCCGACATTTTATATTGCCCTATTTCTTAGTTTGCTCTGGCTGCTGTAGCATAATGCCGTAAACTGGGTAGCTTATAAACAACAGAAATTTGTATCTCCCCGTTCTGGAGGCTGGAAGTCCATGATCAAGGTACAGCAGATTCGGTGGGTAATAAGGGTCTGCTTTCAGGTTTGCAGATGGCCATCTGTCTAGTATACTGTGAAAGGGGTGAGAGATTTCTCTGGGGCCCTTTTTAAAGAACACTAATTGTGGTTCATAAGGGCTTACATAGCTTCACGACCTAACCACCTCCCAGAAATTCCTCCTCTACCTGCGATCGGCGTGAGCATGTTACCGTGAATTGGGAGGATCCAAACATCCATACTGTAACACCCCATCCCAACTTTATTAATGCTTTTTTCTCATCCATTACAGTCTGACCTACTTTGTCTCTGACTCCGTTTTCTCCTGCCTTTTGCTCTGCTGTATCCCCTCGCATAGCACAGGGCAGGTTGTCAATAAACTTGCTATACTGCCACATTTCCTCCACTCCGTTTCTGCTACTCTTCATTTAAAACAAATGCCTACAGAGACCAGCATCCCGGAAATGAGTCTGTAGCTCAATACTGTCAGATGAGCCGCCAGACAAATGTGTACTGTTGATGGACTCACTGACCACTAGGAAGTATTTCCTGTCTCAAGTGGAAAGAAGCTACCTTCATATATATTTTTAAGAACTGTTGCTTTGGCTCGGCGCCTGTGGCTCAATCGGCTAAGGCGCCAGCCACATACACATAAGGTGGCGGGTTCGAATCCCCAGCCCGGGCCCGCCAAACAACAATGATGGCTGCAACCAAAAAATGGCTGGCGCTGTGGCGGGCGCCTGTAGTCCCAGCTACTTGGGAGGCGGAGGCAGGAGACTCGCTTGAGCCCAGGAGTTGGAGGTTGCTGTGAGCTGTGATGCCATAGCACTCTACCCAGGGGGATAGCTTGAGGCTCCGTCTCAAAAAAA
>CAUYQS010034363.1:0-38306 GCA_963574585.1 Otolemur crassicaudatus | reverse complement strand
CTCCCCAAAGTGTGGATGTCCACACCAGGGGACAGAGGAACCCAAGCCTGGGGACCCAAACTGAAGCCAATGCAGTCACATCAAGTCCGTGGCTCAATCCTTTGTTAACATTCTTTTTTTTTTTTTTTTTTTTTTTTTTTTTGACAGAGCCACAAGCTATCCCCCCGGGTAGAGTGCCGTGGCATTAAAGCTCACAGCAACCTCCAACTCCTGGGCTCAAGCGAGTCTCCTGCCTCCGCCTCCCAAGTAGCTGGGACCACAGGCGCCCACCACAACGCCCGGCTATTTTTTGGTTGCAGCCGTCATTGTTGTTTTGGTGGGTCCGGGCTGGGGATTCGAACCCGCCACCTTAGGTGTACATGGCTGGCGCCTTAGCCGGTTGAGCTATAGGCGCCGAGCCACAGGTCCCTTTTTAAATGCACAGTGGTCATAGTGGTGAGTTGGGTGTGGCTTAGAGCTCTGTTTATCTTGAAGGTGACAGAAGTGCCCTGCGGCCCAGCGGACTGCGACTAGGGACCCCAGCACTGACATCCCGAGGACTTTTGGAAAAAGATTTTCAAAAAGTAGCCCACTTTATTCATAGAGGTGAGGATAACATTTTGCAAGTTTGGTTATGACAGTAGTTGAGACTCCATCACTGAAGAACACTACTGTGTCAAGGCTGAGGCTGGGGCGGGAGATAGCAAAAACCACTTGTCTGCCCAGGGAACGGTATACCCAAGAACCTTTTCCGCGGTGGACAGAGGGCTCTCCTCCCCAACTGTGGGGATGTTCTGCAGCCGCACCTTGGCTTGCAGTCTCCCTCCCCACTCTAGGAGTGTGGCTCAGGATGGACCTGGGGGGACTCACTGTGTCTTGTTGCACAGGGATAGAGCTGACTCTGCAGATCCAGGACACTGTCGGGGTGAGGGCCAGTCTGAAGGAGTTTAAGGAGAGCCTGGCAGGGGACATGCACCAGGGTGCCGTGCAGGCTCTCCGGGAGGAAGTGGAGAGCTTTGCTTCGGTCTTCCCTCTGCCTGGCCTGCCCGACTTCTGATGGAGCCACCTGCTCTGCACCTGCACAGCGCTATCCAGGAGGCAGCCTGCTGGAGGACCCAGGCTCCTGCACAGAAGAGCTGCCCCATGGGGACCTGCTAGTTTCTTTGTGTGCCCTTTGAGGGAGTTTCTTTTGAACTTTTTCATGTTTCTTCACAAACCAAAATTTAAGTTCCCTTCTGAGTAATTCTGGTACAGGTTATTAATGAATTCAAATTTAGGCCAGGCATGGTGGCTTATGCCTGTAATCCTAGCACTCTAGGAGGCTGAGGCAGGTGGATTGCTTGAGCTCATGAGTTTGAGATCAGCCTGAGCAAAAGCGAAACCCCATCTCTAAAAACAGAAAAACTGAGGCAGGAGGATGACTTGAGCCCAAGTTGGAGATTGCTGTGAGCTATGATGCCACAGCACTCTACCCAGGGTGACAGCTTGAGACTGTCTCAAAAAAAAAAAAAAAAAAAAATTCAAATTTAAATCTTACTTTCTTACCGCAGTATATAATTATTCTAGAAAGCAAAAATACTATGTAGCTATTTACAGGGTTTTGCTTACCTTTCTCCTAAAACAGTGGTTCTCAACCTCCCTAATGCTATGACCCTTTAATATAGTTCCTCATGTTGTGATGACCCTGACCATAAAATTTTCGTTGCTACTTCGTAACTGTAATTTTGCTACTGTTATGGATTGTAAAGTAAATATCTGATATGCAGGATGTATTTAGGCAACCCCTGTGAAAGGGTCATTCAACCCCCAAACGGGTCACGACCCATAGGTTGAGAACCGCTGTTACTGGGCTTTCCTTGCCCCAGCTCACAGCTTGTGAACACTGCCCATTCTAGCCTGTCACCCAATGTGGTGCCAGAGAACTGAATTAGGACAGTTACACCTAAAGAGAGAACCTGTGAAGCCACTGCTGCGTGCTGTGAGTTTGTGAGTTGGAAGGTTAAGTGAGACAGGGCTCACAGCTGTGCTCTCAGCAGCTCTCAGTGTGTGGTAGAAACATCTCCACCCTCCAGGTGGGGAAATCCCCAGCCTCATCCTGTGAAAACCAACCAGGGGCTTTCCTGCTCCACCTGAGAGAGCAATACCCTGCTGTAATCAGGAAACCCAGTGTCACCTTCCTAAAGAAACTTTATTTTTCACGTAGCTGAAGTGCAAAACATAGGTGACCATTTTTAATAAGCACAAATTTTTAACCACAGAATGTCTACAAGAATTATAGCTTTAAAAAATACAACCAATTTTTATATTCCAAAAATATCTGAACTCAAATAAATTAATTTCTTAAAAAGTACACAGTTCTCATACTATATGTTTGGCATTGACTCTGGTCAGCCCCTGCGCAGCTGCACCTACGAGACACCACCACACACGCGCCAGCTGCACTCTTGCACCAGCCACTGCGACAGCAGCTCACATGGGGGTTGGGATTCAGTGGCCACAGACAGGAACAGGAACATGCAGTAATAAAATAGCTCTTTTAAAAATAACAAATATGAATTCATCACAGACTATGCTTTCACTACAACTTTGAGGGTGGCATTTACCTTGATCCAACCTGTTGACTCCCACTGTCCAGTGCTGGACAGCCTGGGTTAGACACCCTGTGGTCCCACCATTCAAGGAGCAGCCCCTGCAACCTGGGATCCAGCCTTGCGTGGGGACAGCTGCTATACAGTCTATCAGGTGTGGGTAACAGGCCAGTCCCTGCATCTCTGCCTCCACTGGGAGTTGATATGCTACCCAGTCTTAAAAGTTTAGGGCATGACTCCTCCCCAGCTGAAGACCTGATAGACATCTCCAGGACCCACTATGCATAGCCCCCAGGAAGCTGACCCCAAAACAGCAGGGTGATTTGCTGTGGTACCCAAGCCCTCCCCACATCCATGCCTGCCGCCTCCTTCCCACAGGTGCAACCAAACCTTAATCATAGAAGCCCAGATCAGGCCAGTGCTGGAAGGAGAATGGGCTCAGGAGAACTTACTTTACCCAGCCTTATCAGCTGAGGTTGGTTTTGCTTTCCAGCCAGAAGCAAAAATTTGAGGCTTTTCCTTTTAGTACGTTTCTTTTTAAAGACTCGTTTTAATCACAGTATTCGAACAAAGCCAAAAAGCTGGCTGGTTTGTTTCAAAGTACAAACCAAGGCACTTTCTTCTGAGCTTTTCAGGGAGGTAGGAAGATACAGGATGGAAGATATCTGCCTGCCTGCCCTGGGGGCTTGGTCCCTCCAGAGGCTTTGCACACCATCCCCCAATGCCAACAGCTATGCAGGTGCAGACTGGAGCAGCAGAAGATGCCAACCCACCTGTGATGCTGGGCTCAGGGCATGCCAGAAGGGGCAGGCAGGGTGTGTAAGGGAGCTGGCAAGCTGATGTCTGCTCTGGGCCTCCAGAAACAGCTCAACTGTAACAACCCTGGCATTTGGTGTAGCAGGAACTGGCCACCTAGGATTTTAAAATGGGCCTTGTTATTTTGTGTGGAGTTGAAATCTACTATTCCTTGAATACAGCATTGAGCTGAAGCAAAGACGTTAGAGATTGATGGAGAATAACAGGTAAAGCTACTGAGGTCCATGAGGTTCCACAGAAGCAGGAGCCCCATAGGGCTGCAGCCTCATCTCTGCAGTACAGCTTCTGAAAACCACCAATGCACACCTGCCCACCTGCCCAGGTTCTTCACCTGGACTGCATCAGGAAGGGGCAGTGGGGATGGGCTGGAGAGAAAGTTGACACCTCAGACAACCAGTTTCAGTACCTGGGCCCTCTGGGGCACTGCTATCATCCACGTTCTAGGAAGTAGCTTTAAAGTTTCTTAGTAAAACATGCTGTTGACTAGAACACTTCAAATATAAATTCTTGAAGAGACTCCCTGCCATGCAGGCTTATAATAGAGGTGAGAATTCTGGTAGGTTCAAGTTCCCCAGAATGGACAAGGGCTAGGGAGGGCAGAGCTTCACAATAATTGCCTCTGCCCACTATGACTCAGTCTTACTACTTTTAAGATATTTGAAAGGAGACACTTTTAATCAAATAATCCTTTGAAAGGGGCACATTGAAAAATTAGCTTTCAATCAAAGTCTACTTCCTGGAGTTCAAACACTAGCCAGTGAAGCCATCTTTACTTAATGGAGACCTGCCCGTCTGCCACCTCCAGGACTGCCCCACAGAATACTTGTTCCATTCACTCCCCCACTGGCCTCTTTGCCACCTTCTGAATCACGCTCAAGACTGATGCCTGGCAAATAAATCCCAAGTGGACTTAGAGACCATCAAGTACACAGCATTAGCTTCTAAAAGGCCACATATGGCTGCAGTCCAGCATCTGTCCCAAACCTGTCTTCTGCCTTTTGCAAGTTTCCCAGGTAAGAATGTTAGCTCTGAGTCTTCAACTTGGTGTGACGTGTGAGACTTAACAGCACTAGCGCCAAAGATCTTTCTGACCTTCCCTCAAGATAAAATGTCCTGTGGTCATGTCCTTGGAGGCATCAGTAGATAGCAATCAGCTGCAGGGAGAGAGAACAAAGGGGCCCCAAGAATATATAGGGTTGGGGGTACAGACAAGAGAGCCATGAGGAGCTGGCTTCCTGTTCGACCTGCCTCCCCTGCAGACAACACATCTGTCGCACTTACAAGTTGCCGGCCGAGGGATCCCTGGCAACTCCCGTCTAGGAATCTGCGCTGCACGCAGAGAACCCATGGGATGTAGGCAGGGCACGTGCCACACAGCTTGTAGGTCACAGCCTCAGGAGCAAACCCACACACCCTCTAACGGGAGCTAATGGCCACAGACAACAGACTGTCCTTGTGCCAAGACATGGCAAGGAAGTGACTACAGGAGTGATGTGACACAAGGCCCTCTTCTGTCGCTCTTGCCTTCCACCTGGGGTTCCTGTCTACCTGATGAAGGGAATCTGGCTGCTCCCGTGGGAGACCCCAGCTGTGTGGGCATGAGCCCCAGCAGGTACATATGTGACTGATTCAGGTTATTTCAGTATAATTTTTGTGGAATAAATTAAAAAGCAGCAGTAATAGAGTTGTCCCCATTTGGGGGAAGAAACAGCTTTAAAAATAAAGGAATAAAATTGTTTAGATTGCAGAAAGCCTCCATCTACATACCAGTGGCAAATATGTAAGGAGCCTGAGAGGGACTGGTGATCACCATCAGTGAGACAGGTGCTGAGGGAACCAGAGGGTGTCTCCTTTCATCTCAAACTTCCTCCTCAAAGGAGGGACTCCCCTAGGTACAGAGATGCGCACATCCTCCCAAAGGCATACCCCAAAGAGTGCCAAGGGGGAGCTTGTCCAGGAAGTTCCTGCCATCTGAGGTCTCCCCCAGTGGCCTGACCACCCAGCCCTACTAGTTAAACAGATTGAGCTGTTGCTGTGCCCAAAAGACCTGTGAGAGGTAGTGAAGTGGCTGCAGAGGTTTGCATGGGTGAGGGGCTAGAGGGCAGCCTCTGCCATGTTCTATAGGGTCTAGAGACCTTCTTATAAGGACAGTCCATGAATTCTGGCAAGCAGAAGCAGTGGGTGGCTCAGGAGAGCTTACTGCTCCTCTCTTGCACGGTAGTGATGGCCTCATGGCACAGGGAGCTGTGCTCTCCAGTCCCTAAGGCAGTCCTCACCATTGGCTTTGGTCATCTGTGCCTGCTTCAAATAGCAACTAGTGACCACTCATTCTTGCTGACCATGGGGAATGAGTCCTCAGGCCCACTCCCAGGCTGCCTCCCGGGTAAGGACATGACAAGGTGCTGCTCACACTCTTGCGCCTTGGGGCCCAGGAGAGTGTGCACTTCCCACCACCCAGAGGGCACTGGGCTTTCTCCACCTCCATGTTCAGGGGCCTCCCTTAGGGTGATGGGCTCAAGGAGGCACATACACAGCTGCAGCTGGAGTCTGAATGCAGTGATGGACATTCTGTCCTCTGTTTTCCACCAAACCATCACAGTTAACCAGCTGCCTTCCTTGCTGATTTTGCCAAGCAAGTGTCCAGTGATGCTGAATGTGGCCAGGATGCTCCTCCCACATAACCTTTGGCCTTTCACCTTTCACCTCCCCCTCACCAACTGGTGGCTTCTCTTCTGCCCTGGGTATCAGTCCCAAGAAAGCCAAGACAACCCCTCCACCCCCATCCAGGGCCAACCTTCACCAGGGAGCCAAAAACAACTATCACTGTCTTTCCAGATACCTTCACAGGGAGCCACCTTGGAACCACAGCTGCCAGATACCAGAAGCCTAAATAACCCAGCTCAAGCCAACAGTTTGGTCATGCCAAGCCCTCCTCTCCCCGTACCCTGAGTCACAGGCCTTGGTCACAGTGGCTGGGACCAACTTCAGATTTTGTACAAAAAGCTGGGGACATAGTCACACCTGAGCACAGGGTGGCTGGTCCCAGGAGCCTCCTGCATGTAGTGCAGTTTTAGCAGCTCAGCCAGGTACTGCACCACCCTGACATCCTCATTCACCAGGCCCAGGGTCAACCTCAGGAAGCTGGCCTGGCGGCTGGCCAGCAGCTGCATGGCCTCCTTGTCATGGGAGGGCAGGTGCAGGTGGTGGCAGAAGGTATACAGGAAGGCCTTGGAGCAGAGCTGGGCAAGCACGCTCTGCACATGCAGGTAGTAGGTGCTGCCTCTCTTGATCTGGGTGCGGTGGTCCGCCAAGCGGGGCACCAGGGCGCCTCTATAGAGGGGGCAGCGCAGGGTTTTGTTGTCCAGGTCCAAGATGCTCGTGTAGCGGCTATAGCGGCTCAGGGTGTGGAGGGTGCCGGCACCAGCAGGGGAGGCCACTCTGAAACAGATAGGCCAAGGTCAGGAGGAAGGGCAAGGGCCAGGAAGGCAGAGGCTTGGGAGGTGCAGCCTCCAGTCCTCAGCCAGCTCCCACCCAGCCAGCACACACTGGCTTCCTCCCAAAAGCCAGACCCAGTCACCAAGATCTTCAAAAGCCTCCTCACAGCACTCATGACCAAGGTCAAACACTATAACTCGGACCCACAAGGCCCTTCCGTTCTGACTCCTGCTGGCCTCTAAAGCCTCAGCTATTACTTCCCATGTGCATTCTCCTTTGGAGCCATGTCAAGCTTTCAGTAGCACCTGAAAATCACCAACCCCTCTGCTCTGCCTGGAGTGCCCTCTCCCTCCTGTGCTTGGCTTGTGCCAACTTACACCCTGTTCAGCCCTCCGTGATCCTTCTTCTGTGCCCCTCTGCTTTCATGGTGTGAACTTGGCCAAGTCCCCTGACCTCTCTGAGCCTCACCTCTGTGTTGGAGATAATAGTTCCTACTATGACATTCCTCATGGGGCTGCTAAATAGACACACGAGTGGAGCCTGAGCCAGGGCCAGCCCTCATAGGAGCTGTCATCATCATCATGACTTTTAACCTAGCACTGATCTGTGTGGTAACTGCTGTTTATAACCCCCTCCCACCACCACCAGCATAGAAGGACCTTCTAGATTCTAGACATCCAGGACTCCATCTAATTTGGTCTCATGCCCCACATGCCTGGCACATTAGCAGCAGGAAGGCAGTGTTGGCTCAGTAAGGGAAACTGCACCTTAAACGTTCCCTTTTAGAGCAGTTTACCTCAAGGAACAGTGATTGCTGAGCAGAGTCTGGCAACTGGCTTGCTGAGATCTTACAGATAACATGTTTTGGACATTTAGGGCTTGTGTCAGACACGGGTATCGTGTAAGAGGGCCTGCCAGACACAGGCCCTTGGGACAAAGAGAATATCAATTATTTTCCCCTTCTTATATAATTAAGCATCATGTATTGAGCATCTACTGTACACCAGGCATTAGCCTGGGAGTTGAGACTAGAGAAGAATGAGCAGGACTTTTGTCCTGCTTGAGCTCAATTTGACCAGGAAGATGAGAGACACGAATGTGCATGAGCACCGTGACCTGAGGGCAGATGCACACAAGAAAACTGAGGGTTCATGGAGGAGTGGACTTGGAGCTGGGCCTTGGAATAAGCGTGGGCTCTGGGGACTGCACAAGGTGTGGCAGACCATAGCAAGATCAAGGTCGCAGAGATATGATGGCTAAGATCTTCCCAGGCCTTTCATCCTGACCATTAGGAAAGCAGTGGGCTGTAGACCACTAGGAGAGATCAGGGCCTGCAGGCTGCTGCTCATGAAGGCAGAGAGCTATCTGTGGAATAGGCCCTAAGCCTTCTCCTGCACACTCAGTCTGCTCCTAAGGCACCCTTACCTCCCCCACAGAGGGCCAGTGCTGAGCTCCGCACAGCTATCCCCACCGCAGCAGAGCACCCAGCCTTACCTCCATCCTTCCCATCCCTGTCTCTACTCTCAGGCCCAGCCCCCCATGACACAGCTCTGACACACCCCTAATGATGGCTCTACTTCTTTTGGAAGATGCTGACTATTCCTAACTATTACTGCATTTGTTTTCCAAAAAGCTCCTCCAGAGGCCACATGACAGGAGGAGGAAGACCGTGGCCTTGGTCCCTCAGCTACCTGGTACTCCAACTGAGTGCCTCACGTGCCCTAGATTGTTACGGCCCACCCCAAAGTAGGGAGGACACCTCTGCACCAATGAGGACACTGAGACCCAGATGGGGCTGTGGCTTGTTCTAGGTCACCCAGCTAGTAGGTGGCCAAGCCAGGACTCAACCCAGGGGCTCTGGCCCATGCTGGGCTAGCACTTTCTCCAGCCAGAAGTGAGCTCTATTTTCAGTCCAGGGTTTGTTATTGCTGCTTAGTAAGCAATACACCCATCCCTGGTGTTAATTTAAAATGACAGGAGAGCCAGGCACCGTGGCTCACGGCAGACGGATCACCTGAGCTCACAGGTTCGAGACCAGCCTGAGCAAGTATAAGACACTGTCTCTAAAAAATAGCCGGGTGTTGTGGCTAGTGTCTGTAGTCCTAGGTACTCAGGAGGCTGAGACAAGGGAATCGCTTGAGTCCAAGAGTTTGAGGTTGCTATGAGCTATGACGCCACTGCACTCTACTGAGGGCGACAAAGTGAGACTCCATCTCAAAATAAATAAATAAATAAATAAATAAATAAATAAAATGATTGGAGACCCAGCTTGATTGTTTATCCACCTCTTATTCCCTCAAATGGCTGCTCCAACTAACAAATACTTCCATGCAAAGGGCCTATGTTAGTTTAAAAACAAACAAACACAATAAATATAATCAAGAGCCAGTGAGACTGCGGGTCTGAGATGACAGTCCTTAGAGACAGTTCATCATCTCTGCTGGTTTTGGGTGGAGTCAAAGGACCTGAGTAGGGAGAGATGCTCCTGGCTCACAGTTCTTCTAGTAACCCAGCACACAGGACCAGTCCTCTATGGCTCAGCACCTCCAAGGACAGGAAGGTCACACCCACAAAAGCACCCCTCCTACTCATTTTGATTTTTAAAGGAGGCTCAGCTGGGCCTCAGACCACCTGTCTGGTTTCTGAGACCCCTCCTCCCACACTGTGCCAGAGCCTCCAACAGCACAGAAGGTGGATACCAGGAGCCCCCTGCAGGAATTCACCACATCTGGTGACTGGAGAATGTGGGGAGATGTTTGGTCTGAACTCACTAGTAGTGGCAGCACTAGGACCTGACCCAGACCAGCTGTTGCTCCTGGTGATTGCCACGGCTCCTGCCACAGCTGCTCCCATGGTTCCATCTCCTGACAGTAACATAGTGCCCATTGCTCCCCTCCCCCAGGGCTACTTTGGCTGAGCTGTCATCATTCCATTGCCCATCCAATTCTGGCCCCTCAGTGGACACTCTCCAAGGAACTGTCCCTGATGGCACAGGCTTCCCCCACCCCTACCCTGCCTCAGGCCTGTGCAGGCCACCAAGAGGTACATGTTCCCAAAGCCCAACATCTGCATGTGCTCAGAAAGTACAGGGAGGAGAGTTTAATGGGCATAGTCGGACACGACCCTCCTTAGGAGTCTGTGCACAGATCTCAACTGTCACTTCACAGAAGGATGCTCCCTGTCCCAGCCTGCCTCCCTCACACAGTCTGCTGGATTTGTCAGAAGTGCTCATGCCCATCAGGCCCTGTGTCATCTACTGTCCCAAGGTAAGTCCTCTTCGCTCCTTCTACAGATGAAGAAACAGTGTCAAAGAGGTGAAGCCCACATTGTGGTGACAGCGGAGATGGGAGCGAGCACACTCACCCATCCCAAGACACCCCACAGCTGGCTCACTTTGTAATTTTGGCACTCAGCAGTGCCTGGCACTTAGCAACTCTCAATATCTGGTAAATGGTCAGTGATCCAACCCTCTCAATTTTTTATTTTATTTTATTTTTTGAGACAGTGTCTCACATGTCACCCTCAAGAGTGCCATGGTATCATAGCTCATAGCAACCTCCAACTCTTGGGCTTAAGTGATTCTCTTGACTCAGCCTCCCAGTAGCTGGGACTACAGGCACCCACCACAATGCCTGGCTATTTTTTGCTGTAGTTGTCATTGTTGTTTAGCAGGCCAGCTGGTGCCCTAGCCACAGAGTACAGGCATTTCTTACACTGGAGGAGTGACTTGTCCAAGTGCCTACTGAGAATGGCCCCAGAACTCAGACCTCCTCTTTCCCTCATTGGGGCCAACACTGCTCACCTGCCAGCTCCCTTCCCTACACCCTCCTTGACATCATTTGTTGATCACAGCCAGTCCCTGCAACTTAGCCCCGCGAAGCCCTCAGAACCCTTCTCAGCAAAGCACTCCAGCCAGATGCCCATTCTAGAGAGGGAAATTCAGGAAAAGCCCCCAGAAAGGGCAAGCCCCTCCTGAGCTTTGTCTGGGATCAGCCATCTCATGCTGACATGTTGATGAGCTATCCCTACTTGTGTCACTTAGATGTGCCACTTTTTAGGAGAAAAAACAAAGTCAGGGCCTTTACACTATTGGTGGGACTGCAAACTTTTACAGCCTCTTTGGAAAGAAGTATGGATAATCCTCAAAAAACTCAAATTAGATGTCCCATTTGACCCCAAAATCTCACACCTAGGCATTTATCCAGAAAAAATAAATCATTTTACCATAAGGACATTTGCACTAAATTGTTCATCTCAGCTCAATTTACAATCACCAAGATGTGGAAACAACCTAAATGCCCATGGATTCACAAGCTGTGGTACATGTATACCATAGAGTACTATTCAGCCATAAGAAAAGATGGTGACTTTACATCTTTTGTATTAATCTAGATGGAGTTGAAACACATCCTCCTAAGTTTCACAAGAATGGAAAAGCAAGTATCTAATGTACTCAATACTAATATGAAGCCAGTAGACAATCTAATACACACCCATACAAGAGAAAAAATTCAATTCAAATTGGGGGAGGGAGAACAAAGGAAAAAGAAGGGAGGGTAGTGGTGCGCTCCCACTTAATGAGCACAATGTATGGGTGGATGGCATACCTTTTGGGTGTGGGACACAACCACAAGAGGGTCACAATTCTAATATTGTGACCTGGTTGTTTGTACCTTCATATTAAACTGAAATTAAAAAAAAAAATTTAACAAAAAAAAGTCAAAGGTCAAGGGTTGGGGTGAGGGGAGCTGGAAAACAAGAGATACTGAGCCATCCTTCCAGAAGAACAGTAGGAAAAAAGAATCCAGAAAAACTTTTCCTGTGGGGGACAGACTGGTTAAACCTGAGAGTCCAGAGATGGGTGGCACTGGTGCAGAGGGACAGGGTCCTGGCAGAGAATGAAGTGAACACACTGAACCCTCCAAGCCTCAGACACACATCCAGAGGCAGAACAGGATAGTGTCCGTGTGGTGCCAGGGCTCTCCAGGTATATCCCAGGCACTCCATCCCAAGTCCCCGCCTCAGCATGTCCTCACACCTGGCCCTCACTGTGCTTTCTGGCTGATTCAGTGCCAGGCAAACCCACCCTCATGCTCACTCAAGCAAAAGGCCCAAGACCACCACCAACAGTCTCCTCACTCCTGTGTGTCACTGAATTGCTCCCACCACCACAACTTGCATCTTCCCTGATGGGCAAGGCTCTGGTCAACGTTTGTCTCCTCTCCTGGGCTGTGAACTCCTCCAGAGCAGTGGCCTTGCTCAGGGACCTCCACTGGCACCCAGCTCCTGCCAGCACAGCCTGGAGGATTCTCAGCAAGCGAGTCCAGTCAGGATGTGGAAGCTGCACTTGTTAATTGCCCCCACAACCCCAGGTAAAGCCTAATGCAGCAAGGGCTACACAGGGCACGTTGACTTCCACGAGGGGCAGACACAGGGGACTAGGGAGACGGTAACCTCACTGATATTAGGAACCCATGTAAGATTAACCCAGAAAAGTAGAAACACACAGTTGCTGGTTGCAGCGTATAAGAAACTCCTTTGCCCTTTCTGTGTGGCATGAGAAGTACAGCCTGTCTCTGTTGGGAAGGACTGTGGACAATCACCTAGTTTGGCACCTTTGTTTTGCAGAAAAGGAAAGTGACTTGCCTATAGTCACAAAATGAGGAAACCAAACATAAGGCATGCACTTAGGGAGTCCCTCAAGCTAAATTTGTTAAACAGTACTCCAAAACACAGAAGGAACTATTGAAGCACAAATATCCCAGGGAAACAACAGAGAAAGCATTCAAGGGAGGAAGTGGGGACTGTGCTTGCCTTTCCTCGATAAGACAGGCTTTGGCCAGACTCGCACCCCTAATCTCAGCACTCTGGGAGCCTGAGGCAGGTGGACAGCCTAGGTGAGAGGGAGACCTCATCTTTACTTAAAATAGAAAAACTAGCCAGGTGTGCTGGTGGGTGCCTGTAGTCCTAGCTACTGGGGAGGCTGAGGCAAGAGGCTCACTCGAGCCCGTGAGCTTGAGATTGCTGTCAGGTATGACACCACAGCACTCTAGCCAGGGTGACAGAATGAGACTGTCTCAAAAAAAAAAAAAAAAAAAAAAGGCTTTTAAAACAAACAGGACAGGACAAGTGCTGTGCCTCATGCCTATAATCCTAGCACTCTGGGAGGCCACGGCAGGTTGTTTCCACATCTTGATTGCTTGAGCTCACAAAAACCAGCCTGAGCAAAAGCAAGACCCCATATCTACTAAAAATGAAAAAAAAAAAAAAAAAAGAGGCAAGACAATTGCTTAAGCCCAAGAGTTGGAGGTTGTTGTGAGCTGTGGTGCCACAGCCCTCTACCTGGAGCAACAGCTTGAAACTCTGTATAAAAAAATAAAAAAAATAAAAAAAACAGGACAGTGAAGTGGAAGCCACTGGAGCCCCCGATGCCCTCATACCAATGATGGCTACCTTCCCTATCATTACCACAGCCTTTTCTCAGAAGCAGGCCGCCTCTGTCATTTACACCATAGCATGAGTGTTGACAGTGAGGTCCAGATGTTCTCAAACCTTCCTGTACACCAGATAAATTCTACGTCTTTATCTCACACCAAATGAATCAGAAGCTCTGAAGAGGAGGCTCAAAAATACTTTTTTTTGTTTGTTTTGAGACAGAGTCTCGCTTTGTCGCCCATGCTAGAGTGCAGTGGCAACATCAATATCACTGCATAACTCCTGGGCTCAACCAATTGTCCTGCCTGTCTCCCAAATGCTGGGATTACAAGTGGGCGCCACCACACCGAGCCAGAATTCACAGCTTGAAAAATTGTGAAATTTGTGTGTACTTTCACCATTTAGAAAGTATAGCCTCCTCATGACAGACTAGGAAACAGAAGACAGAAGGGAAAGATTCGCAAAGAGTAGCTCAGTGAGTTGGGGGTGGGCCCTGTCTAGGAGCCACATCTCCAGATTCTGGCTCCCCCACCCCAACCTGCCTCACCTTTAAAGGCCAGAGCCCCTTCTCACCACCTACAACCAGTTACCTTTGTAGGCCAATAAGCTTCCACTTCTGAAAATCCATAATGTGCAAAGGGGAGGAGGCCCAGTGCTTCACAGGCTTGGCATAGCAGCCATAGTTGGGGACAAAGATGGATAGTGCTGTCACAAGCTTCCTGACTATGGCCTCGTCTTCTCCCAGAACAACAAGTGTCCTCCCACTGAGCAGGGAGTAGATAGCTGGGTGTGCAAACGGGTACTGGCGGATGAATTTTAAGGCATTCTGGCCAGCCCTCTTTTTATGCCTTTCAGAAGATAGGCCAGCAGGATGAGTGGAGGGAATTCGGTCTGAGCTGGTGGAGGCTACACTGCTCATGTGGCTGGTGTCGGAGTAGTTGTCCAGGCTAGTCTTGCTGACATCCCGGTTAGCCAGCATGTGGCTTGGGTCCACTTCATAAGCAGGGAACCCTTCGCAATTGTTGTCTTGGGAAGAAGGGTTTTCCACTGAAAAGTCCACATGGAACCCCTGGTCCTTCTGCCTATGGCGCTGTGGGGGGATGCTCACCACTCTGTCCTCATCAGAGAGTGCGTGAGCTGGAGCAGAAAGTGACACCAGCTGACCCTCGCTCTCCTTCCCAATACAGCAGGAGTCTACTTGTGACTGGGTGTTTTCTAAGCTGCCTTCCTCTGCCTCACCCAGCTCCGGAGGACTGATGCTTGCCTGGAAGTGGATGGCTTCCTCATTATCATCTGCATATGATTCTTCATTAATGGCACTTGGGTAGCTGGCCTTAAAATCATCAGGGATGAGGGCCTCTGAGGGGCAAGTGCTAAGGACTTCAATACTGTCCTCACTGATGGTCCTATGACTAACTGCTTTGCTTCGGACCACCTGGGGGCTCAATGGTACTGTGAGGCTGGCCTGACTGTCAGACATAGGCAGCACAAAGGCAGATTTCTCTGTGCCCAGAACCTCGATGCTTTCACCACTGCTGATACTCCCTTTCATATCCATATCCAGGTAGTCCAAGTTTTCCTGTGGATCAAAACTGCTCAATTCTGTCACCTGCACTTCCTCTTCATCCCCAAGTTCCTGCTCCATCTTAATCAACACAGATTCTACACTGGACTTGTAAGAACCAACACTAATTAACACTTTAGGAATGGGGCATTCTTCCAGAGACCTGGAAGGCAGCCTGTCTTGACTGGGCTTAGTGGGTATGCTCTCTTGTTTCTCCAACATTCTATCATCAACCTCCACAAAGTCTTCAAAGAGGAAGTTTGTTATGTGCTGTTGTTTTAAAAGTGCTCTGTCAATCTGACTGGTCAGGAGGTAACACAAGTCTCCTCTGAACATGTGCTCAATGTGGCTGAGCTGGGCCAGGGTCTGGGTGAAATATTCAGTGTCACAAAGTTCCTCTAAGGTCTTCAACTTCTTGTCAAAACACTTGGTGGACTTTGCTTTGATGAGTTTTGGGGTATATGTTGGTCTGCAGGTGTAAAGGTCTGTGCTGGCAGATTCATCAGGGTTAGAGGTAGTAGATGCCCGGTCAGCCTGATCTTGGGTAAGTCCCTCCCCAGGACATAGATCAGACCCCTTCAACTTCCGGTGAGGGTATGAGCGGATCTGCTTCAGCAAGTCTTGATGTTCAATAATGGACTTCTCCACACTGGCCAGTTCATTGGCTTTCTCAATTGCCTGAGATGAGTAGAAGCCTTTGTCATTGGCTTTCTTCTGGATCTCTGTTTCTGTGTGCAGCACTGTTCTGGTGTAATCCAAGTCTTTCAGCTTTTTTTCAAGTTCCCCAGCAAATGCCTTCCTGTTGCCAGTCTTCAGGCATTCAGAAGCTTTGGAAAATTCAGAGGAAAGCTCCTGGAACTGCTGCATGATTTTATGCTGGTCTGCTGAAATATACGCCATGCAAAAGGGCCTTACGAAGCCACGGGCCTCCAGGTCATACAGAGTAAGGTGGTGCACATATGCAAAAGCTCCCTCCTTGGAGTCTCCCAGCACCACCTTGGAATCCTCTACGAAGTTCAGCTTTGGGTATGCAGAACCAGGAGGATGGCCCACAAAGGAAGCCTGGTAATCCACAGACATGATACGTAGAGAGAAATAATTGAGATCAAAAGTGCCAAAAACTTTGGTGTCATTGGGGATGGTCAGTAACGGCTGGGGTCCCACCTGCTCAGAGAACTCGGAAATAAGAATGAAGTCCCTGGAAAACTTGGCCCCAGACAGTTTGGACCATGGGTTGGCACCCTGGCTGGCGAAGGGAAAGAGGGGCACAGAGTACTCCTCGGGCAGGGCCGGCTCATTATAAGGCTCTTCCTCGTACTCATCCTCTTTGGTGAAGGCCACTACGTCAGGGGCGCTGATCATATTTCCAGATATATGAAGAAAACATCGAGAAGTGGTGAGAAGGAAAACGGAGTTAACAGACGCTGCGAAGCCAGGCCTCTGGAGAAGGAACGAAGTCCTTATGGCCGTCTTTGCGCTCCCCCGAGATCCTAGGCTGTTTCTCACACACCCGAGGACGTGAACTCCCGCGGCCACCTCAGAGGTGGAGCTCCTCCGAAGGTCTCATGAACTTCAAGGCCACAGGCCCAGAAGACCCGAGTAGCTCCTTGCACTACTCCTTCCTCGGCTTCCTCCACCCAGCGCGGCCGGCACAAGGAACCTGCAGCGAGGTCACTTGCGCTCCTCCGAACCCACCGCGAAAGCAACAGCCCCCGCCCTTATCTGGTGCCTAACTGGAAGCTACGGGCTGCCGCAGGGGTCAGCTAAGCGTTGCCGCCCCCACGGCCCCGAAGGCAGAAACCGTCGCGGTTCCTAGGACACCACAACCTGGAGCCAGCTACCGCGGTGCCGCCATCTTGATATCACATGACCCCTGGCATCGGCGCCGCGTGACCCGGAAGCGTCCGCCCAGACTCCGAGCCGGAGATTATGAGAAAGATTACGAGAAACCGAGAGCTAAGGACCCGACTGTTTAACGGCCTCGCCCAGGGACTAGTCCGAGTAACCAACCAACTTTAGGAAGGAAGAAAAAGTGGGCGTGGGGACAGGGAGGAAAGGAAGACGAAGGTTCCGGAGGCGCGGGGCACTTGGGAGTCGTAGTTCGCGATCTCCGCAGAGCGCGCACCGGCGGAAGTGACCCAGAAGGCGGGCGGAAGCTGGACGCTACGGTTCGCGTTTGGTGGAGAGACCGGGGCAGAGGCTGGGAGAAGGCGGAGTTGGCACGGAGCCGAAACCCCCGGGCTTGTGTGGAGATAACCCGAGCCCCAGCTGCTCCCCGAGGCTCTAATTTCCTTACGGCGAGCGCCGCGCCTCGCATCTGGCTTCCCCAGCATGCACGGGCACCCTGGGTGCGGCTGAGGGCGCGGGGCCTAGGAATGATCGTCTCTTTTGCCCGCTTCGCGCTCCGGTGGCACCGACCGCCCGGAGGCCGTGCCTTGTCCCGCGCCGCCATGGAGGTGGCTTTCCGAGGGGTGCGGAAAGTCCTCTGTGTGGCCGAGAAAAACGACGCGGCCAAGGGCATTGCCGACCTGCTATCCAGCGGTCGCATGAGGCGGGTAAGAAAGCGCGTTTCGGATCATCTCAGCTGCCTTCAGGGAGGACCACCGAACGGGAACCTGTGGTGGGGGCCCCGAATCGAAATGAAGGCGATTTTCCGGTTTCTGAGAACTTGCTGCTTTTTGCCCAGACTATTGCTGTGGCCTCTTGTCTGCCTTCCCAAACCATAGACTCTCCTCCGACTGATAGGTATTTTAAAGTGTAGTTCAGACGGTTCACTCACTTGCTAGAAGACCTTTTGTTTTCCTTGTCTAAAGCAGCTTTTCCTACCTTGTGTGATTCTCGCAACCGCCTCCGGCACTGGCTAAGGCTTTGGGTTAACATTCTTCCCTCGCGATTCTGAAATTAAATTCAGTTAGAAACCACTGACCACGTTCCCTTAACTTGGCATCCAAGCTCTGCCCGGTCGTTCCCCCACCTGACGCAGCCCTCCCCATCCTGGGCTTTGCCATCTCAAAGTGCACACTGACTGGGCAGCACTGCATGGTTTGGGGATCAGCCCTGTTCCCACCTCTGGAACTGATTCCAAGGGACGCAAGTAAGGGATAAGAATGTGTTCTACCCACACTCAAGGCACAAACGGAAAGGAAAGTTAAAATGTTTCATAACGGAGGAGGCACAGGGGACATTAAGAGCTATTCAGGAAAATCAAATAATCAAAGTGGATCCTAGAATGGTTTTCTAGAGGACATTTCTAAGAGCATGGGTGGAAGATCCCTACTCCCTTTTTCAGATCCCAGGGTCCTTAGATCTGTTTCTAGTTCAAGGACAGTGGGGGCAGGAGCTAAGGTTGTGTGAATGCTGGCTGAGAGCTTCACCGCTCTCCAGTACAAGAATTCCTGGTGACCAGCCCCAAGCTTGTGCACTTTTAGGGTCTTGGGCCTCTTGAGACCTGTACCTAACTTCTTTATCCTCAGGACTCTGCTAAAATCTTGATTTCTCTCTCCTCCTCCCTCCCTTTTTCCAGTCCAGAAGCAGCTTGTTTAATTTGTAAAACCATGAACTCATAGGGAATAGATTTCTATAGTTCCATTAGTTCTACAAAGTGTGCTTCTCTGGGTGGAGCAGGCTGGTGCTTCAGTTGAACTGAGCCAGATATCTTTCTCTTTGGCTTCCTGCTTTTTTGATCATTTTCCTTCTTGCATTTCAGGAACTTAATATGCTCAATATGCATATTAATTCTCTGGGCAAGGATCTTACCTTTAACCTTTTTTTTTTTTTTTTTTTGCTTTTTTGGCTGGGGCTGGGTTTGAACCCACCACCTCCAGTATATGGGGCCTGCGCTCTACTCCTTTAAGCTATAGGTGCCAGCAGCCTTTAACTTTTTCATTTGCAACAATGTCCTAGCACTCTGGAAAGCTTAGGCTAGTGGATTGCCTGAACTCAGAAGTTTGAGACTAGCCTGAGCAAGAGTGAGACCCCCATCTCTAAAACTAGCTGGGCGTTGTGGCAGGCACCTGTAGTCCCAGCTACTTGGGAGGCAGAGGCAAGAGACTCACTTGAGCCCTGTGAGCTTGATGCCAGGGTGGTTTACTAAGGGTGAGACTCAAAAAAAAAAAAAGTCAATAGCATGGTGTGTAACATTGGTAACATTGTAGACCTTTCAGCATGAGATTATAGCTCACTGCAACCAATAAACTCCTGGGTTCAAGCAATCCTCCTGCCTCAGCCTCTGGAGTAGTTGGGACTGTTGGTACATACCACTAGGGATTCAAAAACAATCTTTTTTGAAGAACATCCATTGATGTCTGCAGTATCACATTTCTTGTTGTTTCTCATAAGTGTGGCTCCATGTTTGCTAAATGGCCCAGAGTTGCCTCTCTTATGCTTTGTGTTTTGTCTTTTTGGTGAATTACTGGAAGATGGCAGTTCTGGTGAAAAAGAAAGGCTTTTTGGGGATTGTGGGAGGAACAAGAATTTCTACTATTTTTACATACAGAAACTCAACAGTGTACATTTAACCCACTTTAGTGGCAAGTTCTTTAGCCTTTGCTTTTTCCAGCTTGGTGACATCCAGCTCACATTACCAAGCTAGACCCAGGATATTGCCTCCTCAGTGATGGCAGATCTCACCATGTCTGTCATTGTAATTGGTCCTGATAGCTTGCACCAGCTTACTCAGCGCTCTTTTGTCTTCCATGTTAACTTGTATGAAGGCAGCAGTGCACAGGTCTTCTGTGGACTAGAGGTCCCGGTCTTGGCTTCCCCTTAATGCAATAGGAAATCTCTATCTTTCAACACTGGGCTTGTAGAGAGACAGCTAACTCAGTGGAATCCGTGTCATATGTGGTCACTACTAGCTAGGCCTTCTCAATCTCTAAAAAGGTGGTGACGGAATTAATCCCTGCTTGAAGGACAGGTGGTCTCTTAGTAGGGACATCTTTGCTGGCAACAACTCCGCAACAGACGGGTAGCTCAACAGATGGGTAGTCTGTTTCCCTTGCTTTCTCTGGTCTGTACTTGTGGTCCTGCTGGAGCAGTTGAGTAACTATTTGGCAGTCCACAGCCTGGGTGAACTTGTTAGTCACAGGAGGCACTTTGAGCTACTTGCAGGAATAACTGTTTGCCACTGCAGCTGGTGACAGTGGGGCCATTTGACAAAGCAGATGAGGTTCCCTTTGGGGCCAGATGTCCAGTGCCAGAATTCTTAGACCTTTTCTCAAATGGGATTTACTTCCTTGGCCTTATGAACTTCTAGGCTCAGGGATCCTCCAATCTCAGCCTCCTCTATAGTGGAAACAATAGGTTAGGAGCTACCACCTGGCTACACACAGAAAAATTATCTTTTTGAGACTGAGGGAGAATTTTCTGATACTGGCATTTCTTAGTCCTTCAGCATTTCCCCAGGCCCCATTTGACTTTTCTCTTGTCTTCTGTTCAGTGCTGGTGTAAAAACTCACAGGCCTCACTGCTTTCAGTTCCTTTGTGGAAGAAGGTGGGATCTACTCAGAGATGGTTTTGATTATCCATAATTGCAGTGAAAGAAGTGCTTTGTGGATGGGATGTGATTCCAGTTCTGACTGGTGTCACTGAGTTTCAGAGCCACAATAGACCTTAGAGATAAGGACTTCAGGAACAAGGTGAGGCTTAGAAAGCTGAGTGACTTGCCCATGGTCACCAGTTTGTTGGTTTGGCCAAGAAACAGCAGAAATGTATGGGAAGGAAAGAAAATCATCAAGAGACCTGTCTTAGGCTTGGCACCTGTAGCTCAGTGGCTAGGATGCCAACCACCTACACAGGAGCTGGGAGGTTTGAATCCAGCCCGGGCCTGCCAAACAACAATGACAACTACAACCAAAAAATAGCCGGGCATTTTGTAGCGGACGCCTGTAGGCCCAGCTACTTGGGAGGCTGAGGCAAGAGAATCATTTAAGCCCAAAGAATTTGAGGTGGCTATGAGCTTTGACACCACGGCACTCTACCCAGGGCAACATAGTGAGATTCTGTCTCCAAAAAGAGAGAGAGAGAGACCTATCTTAATCCTTTCTTTGTCATTAAGTTGTCATATGACCTTGGAAAAGTCCATTCTCAAATCATATAAAAATGTTATACATATTAGCTGATCTCAGGGTTACCTTTTAGCATGAAAATTCCATAGCGTCTGTTGAGTATATGTTTGGCAGCTGATTTTGAGAGGTTACTTAATACATGATCTTAGCAATTTAGCCTAGTTTTTATTCTATAGGAAATACTATTTTACCTTTTTTTTTTTTACTTGCCCCCAGTAGAGTGCTGTAGTATCATAGCTCACAGCAACCTCAAACTCTTGGGTTCAGGTGATCCTCTTGCCTCAGCCTCTCAAGTAACTGGGACTATAGATGCCCACCATAATACCTGACTGTTTTTTAGAGATGGGGTCTCGCTCTTGCTCTGGTCTGGAACTCCTGAGCTCAAGCAATCCCACCGCAGCCTCCCAGAGTGCTGGGATTACAGGTGCGAGCTGCCCTGCCCAGCCTTATTTTACATTTTTAATATTCCCACATCTCAGGGTTTTGCTTGCTGCTGATGCTGAGGAGGCATTTGTATTTTTTAAGACATAATTTATATTTTTTACTTTGTTTTATTTTACAGAGAGAAGGACTTTCTAAATTCAACAAGATCTATGAATTTGATTATCACTTGTATGGCCAGGTATGTGCTAAAATATTTCCATCATGAAGCTGAAGTGTGCTTTCAGGTCCACATGTTACTTTGGTGTACAATCCTTGGGTTGAGCCTCCTCCCTAAATTACTTTAGAGTTCTTCAACCAAGAGGGAGTAGTCACTGTCTTAAGAGTAACTATTGTTATGACCTAAGAGTCCCTGGTTACAGGTGATCATTTCATAATTTATAAGGAAGTTTAATAAAATGTAATCAAATTTCCTCTTTTTGATAAAATATGGTCTCATATCAGCTCTTTATAATAAGAAACAATCGAATACACAATAGCTTGAGGAAATTTTAAATGATATAGCAAACATCATAGTACTGGGATTAAAATGGTGATAGTCTTCTTTTTTTTTGAGACAGAGTCTCACTCTGTCACCCTCAGTAGAGTGCTTTGGCATCACAGCTCACAGCAGCCTCAAACTCCTGAGCTTAAGCAATTCTCTTGCCTCAGCCTCCTGAGTAGCTGGGACTACAGGCGCCTGCCACAACCTTCTGCTATTTTTTGGTTGCAGTTGTCATTGTTGTTTAGCAGGCCCAGACAGGGCTCAAACCCACCAGCTTTGATGTATGTGGCTGGTGCCCTACTCACTGAGCTATGGGCGCTGAGCCAAAATGGTGATAGTCTTATATCATAGGTATTAAATAAAAAGAATAGTGATTATATTCCTATGGCTTTTGGCTTTTAAGAGCTATATTTATGTTTGCGTCTTCCTAGTCAGCTGAGTTTTGTTTTGTTTTTTTTTAATTTCCTTTAATACAAATTCCTCCCTTTGGTTTGATGATTTGCCAAAATATAACTGCAAAAAGACTAACTTGAGTTTTGTCGTCATTCAGAATGTTACCATGATAATGACTTCAGTTTCTGGACATTTGCTGGCTCATGATTTCCAGATGCAATTTCGAAAATGGTCAGTACAATTTGTTGGGGAAGGACTTTCAGATTATTACAGTAAATTTTGAAATATTATGGGAGTTTTCAGGCATGTTGATCTTACTATGTAATTTATAAGATGATCTAGAATTATCTAATTCATTGTGAATTTGCATCAGATCTTTAGAATAAATAGATAACTTTTAAAGAATTCTCCCAAAATAGTCAGACCTTTTTCATGCAGTCATTAGATTGCTTTTATCAACTGCACACACCCATGATATGGTTCCAGAATGTTTTTGTAGCTCCTGTTGATCTTCATGGAGAAGCAGACAGTGTGCTTTGCAGAGGGGCATAGACTTCCTTTCAATCTGCTGGGTATCCACTGTGAACCCACTGGAGCAGTTTGTGCTGGTTGGAATGGGGGGGATTCTCCATTGCGAGCTGAGGTGGGACTCTGTTTTTTTTCTATTCTAGGCAGAGCTGCAATCCTCTTGTCCTCTTTGAAGCAAAAATTGAAAAGTACTGCCCAGAGAATTTTGTAGACATCAAGGTAGGTTCTTTTGAAGATATATGGCATTGAAATTGGAACAACCATAAAGAATCAAACTGAGCGATTTGTGTTTTGATTTTTGTTTTGTTTTCTTTGAGACAGAGTCTTACTTTGTTGCCCTTAGTAGAGTTCTGTGGCATCATAGCTCACAGCAACCTCAAACTCTTGGGCTCAAGCAATTCTCTTGCCTTACCCTCCCAAGTAACTGGGACTACAGGCGCCTTCCACAATACCTGACTATTTTTAGAGATGAGGTCTTGCTCTGGCTCAGGCTGGTCTCAAACCTGTGAGCTCAAGCATTTCACCCTCCTTGGCCTTCCAGAGTGCTAGAATTACAGGCGTATATTTTTAATTCATTGGAATTTATAGTAAGGTTTTCCACCAAACTCAGTACCATAATTTAAAAATTAATTTGCACCTGTTTTATAAGTAAGGCTGTTTGAACTTTGTGACCAAGAGACTGAAGTAAGCCCTTTTTATGAATAGTAGTTATTTATATCCTAGGAATAAGTACTGTTAAATTATTAGTGCTAACCATTATCCCACCCCAAGTTAGAATGGAAGAGGCTACAAAGTGTAAATGGTTGTTTGACAGTAAACTGCCAATTCCTAAATAGTCAGGTCACCTACAGTTAATTCACTGCTAACTGGGACACCTTGGGATGAAATTCATTTGGCATTGGCATTTATTTTTAAAACAAGACATAATCAGAATCACCTAAGTTTTAAGAGACCTGAGTTTTAGGTCTCATCATATTGACAAAGTTATATTAAGTTCTTTGTCTTCTAAAAGCTTGTTTGTGGGCTCTGCACCTGTAGCTCAGTGGCTAGGGCATTGGCTATCTACACCAGAGCTGATGGGTTCAAACCCAGCCCAGGCCTGCCAAACAACAATGACAACTACAACCAAAAAATAGCCGGGCATTGTGGCAGGCTCCTGTAGTCCCAGCTACTGGGGAGGCTGAGGCAAGAGAATCGCTTAAGCCCAAGAGTTTGAGATTGCTATGAGCCGTGACACCACGGCATTCTACCAGGGCGACATAGTGAGGCGCTGTCTCAAAAAATCAATAAATAAATAAAAAGAAAAACTCATTTGTGGGTCTGGATTGTTATGCTAGAGACCTCATGGTGGCTCGCACTAGTACAAGCAGGTTTCTTTGACTTCTTTCCCTTGCCAAGATGACACACTTTGAGGACAGCGTTACTCTTCAGTCAGAGGTCTTCAAGTGTAAAGTTAGTGGGCTGCAATTCTCTTTCTCTCTCTCTCTCTCTCTCTTTTTTTTTTTTTTTTGGAGATGGAATCTCAGTTTATTCCCCTGGGTAGAGTGCCATGGTATTGTGGCTCAAAGCAACCTCATATTCTTGGGCTCAAGCAATTCTCTTACCTCAGCCTTCCATGTAGCTGGGACTATGGGTGCCCAGCTATTTCTTTTTTTTTTAAGAGATGGGAGTCTCACTCTTACTCAGATTGATCTTGAACTTGTGAATTTAGACAATCCACCTGCCTTGGCCTCCCAGAGTGCTGGGATTCCAGGCATGAGCCACCGAGCCCAGCTACAATGGTCTTCTCACTGCTCTTTCCCCACCATGAACTTCAGAAAACTCTGGAACGAGAGACACGGCAGTGCCAGGCTCTGGTGATCTGGACTGACTGTGATAGAGAAGGTGAAAACATTGGATTTGAGATCATCCATGTGTGCAGGGCTGGTAAGTGCTGCTGCTACTACTACTGCTGTTGCATTTAGAATTTTGTCCTTTGGAATCCCATAGTGAAGTTCTCCTGTATATGTATACATGTGGGCTATGGCTGAGCTCCTCTGCAGGCATTCTTTGTCCTAGAGCAGATCACTAAAGCCTTGGGAGCCTTGACTTCCTCCTGTGGGGCCAATCGACACATATCCTAGGGAGGCTATGGGAATTAAACGAGTTAATGATAGTGTAGACCAATTAGCCCAGGGCTTATTCCTTCTTAAGTATAAGTAGATCCCTAGATTTTTAAAAACAGGGACCTTATAATCAATTTTTTTTAAATCGGACGGTGCCTGTGGCTCAGTGAGTAGGGCGCTGGCCCCATATACCGAGGGTGGCGGGTTTGAACTTAGCCCCGGCCAAACTGCAACAACAAAAAAATAGCTGGGTGTTGTGGCAGGTGCTTGTAGTCCCAGGTACTTGGGAGACTGAGGCAAGAGAATTGCCTAAGCCGAGGAGTTGGAGGTTGCTGTGAGCTGTGATGCCATGGTACTCTACCAAGGGCAATAAAGTGAGACTCTGTCTAGTCTAAAAAATAAATAAATAAAATTATATATTGAATATATGCAGAAGAATGGATATATTATTGTGGATATATGTATATATCAGCACTAGGATTACAGGCATGAGCCACCACAGCTGGCTTCTATTTGTTTTCTTAATCTCTCATGGTCATTGTACAATGCATAACTATTAATAAGTAGTGATTAAAGTGGATTGGAGTGGCTACGACAGTGTTAGTGATTTCAGGTAACTTTGAGGAAGTGATGAACACACCATTCTCTGGCTCACATTGTGGGGTGGCTATTTTCCCTAAGTGGTTCTGTGTTGACAACTATAACGACTCCTGAAAATTTCAGTGCATTAACCTTCAAAAGTGAAATATATATATGTCCTATATTCTTTCCTAGAGGTACATGAAATGCCCCCATAGGACCCTTTAATTAACAAAGTTTTTCTTTCCCCTAAAGACCTGAGAGAACAAGTAAGATTGAAGTCTCAAAAGGCTCATCAAGTGAATTGTAGTTAATAGCTAAAATTTACTCTGTGATTATGCTGATGTCACTTAGTTTGATGGTTATGGTAATGTTTCCCTTTTAGACACTAATTTAATTTGTAGGTAAATTGGGTGTGTCACAGTTTCTTGAACTGGTTTGCCTTTATTTCAAGGTAGTTTAAGAAAAGTAAGCCCTTTGTGATGGAAAGCAGTGGCTCTTACTTTGACCTTGGTGTCACCTTGTATTCCTTAGTGAAGCCCAGTCTGCAGGTGCTGCGAGCCCGTTTTTCTGAGATCACACCCCGTGCTGTCAGGATGGCCTGTGAAAACCTCACCGAGCCTGATGAGAGAGTGAGCAGTGCTGTGGATGTGAGACAGGAGCTGGACCTGAGAATCGGTGAGGAGCCAGACAGACCCCTCCCAGTGCTGTGGGGCACATTGATGTTGGTTTAGGAAACCAAAGATGAGGTTCTGTATAAATATACGTAGCCAGCTCTGACCTTGGTATCCCTCGTTTTCTCGTTCCTTCTTCCAACCTCACTATCCAGGAGCTGCATTCACCAGGTTCCAGACCCTGCGGCTTCAGAGGATTTTCCCTGAGGTGCTGGCAGAGCAGCTCATCAGTTATGGCAGCTGCCAGTTCCCCACGCTCGGCTTCGTGGTGGAGAGGTTCAAAGCTATTCAGGCTTTCGTTCCAGAGGCATTCCATAGGATTAAAGGTCAGGCTGAGGCTTGTTTCTGGATAGCACCCACCGGCCCAGGAGTAACAGGGGACCAGGGAGTGGTGTTAACAATACTAATTAGAAGTGTGATTTTTGGTCGGGTGCAGTTTCTCACACCTATAACCCTAGTACTCTGGGAGGCCAAGGCAGGTGGATCTCCTGAGCTCAGGAATTTGAGACCAGCCTGAGCAAGAGCAAGGCCCCATCTCGACTAAAAAAAAAAAAAATAGAAAAATTAACCAAGTGTTGTGGTGGGTACCTGTAGTCCCAAGTACTTAGGAGGCTGAGGCTAAAGGATCACTCAAACCTGGGAGTTTGAGGTTGCTGTGAGCTATGATGCTACAACACTCTACCGAGGGTGATAGAGTAAGACTCTGGTTTCAATAAATAAATAAATAAATAAATAAAAATGTGTCTTTAAAAAAAATCTTGCTGCCCCAATACGATACTCAGAACCTACTTAATATTTCATTTGTTATCACGTTCTTTTGGCTTTTACTGTAAAACACATTTTTCTATCTGTCATATTATGTGGTTTCCCTGAGAAGCCTTTGTTTGTCTCTCAATATAGTAACTCATGACCACAAAGATGGTGTTGTAGAATTCAACTGGAAAAGGTATCGACTCTTCAACCACACAGCTTGTCTTGTCCTCTATCAGCTATGTATGGAGGTAAGAGTTCTCTGAAATGCCAATGATCTAAGAAGCATTCTGCACACCTCCCAAACCCAGTGTCTCCCACTGAACGTTAGCTTTAAGTTTGCAAAAAATAGCACTAAAAATATAGAAACGAAGGATCTGTAGACCTTTTAAATAAAATCAGAAATTTTGAGAACTATGTGGCTGAGATCCTATAGCAAAGGTTAGCTAGCCGTCCAGATCATAAATTCCTAGGGCATCTGTGTAAAGCAGTTTGAATAGCACCTGTCCCCTTTTCTTTGGTCATATAAAGAAATCCAGAGTGAGGTAGCATCTGTGACTCAAGCTGCTAAGGCGCCAGCCACATACACCAGAGCGGGTTCAAATCCAGCCCAGGCCTGCCAAACAATGACAACTACAACCAAAAAATAGCCAGGCGTGGCAGGTGCCTGTAGTCTCAGCTCCTTGGGAGGCTGAAGCAAGAGACTCGCTTAAACCCAGGAGTTTGAGGTTGCTGTGAGCTGTGACACCGTGGCACTCTATCCAGGGCAATAGCTTGAGGCTCTGTCTCAAGAAAAAAAAAAAAGAAATCTAGAGAGATGAAAGTCACAGATGAACAAGTTAATTTCATATGGTGATAAAGGCAAGGAAAAAAAGAAAGAAGAAAAGGATAGAGAGGCCCAGGGGCAGGGAGGGGCTGTTCTGGATGTAGTGGTCATGAATGGCCTCCCAGAGGGGAGACATGTGAGTAGGGGCTGGAGTAAGGCTGCCAGGGTAGGGGGAGTGGGGGGACAGGAGAAGCTGCATCTTAGAATATGTGCAGAGGCACACGATAGGCCAGTCAGTGGCAGAGCGGGGCTGCACCTTCACATTTCCCAGCCCTTGAACTGGTTGTCCATTTTGTGGTACCACTTCCTATCAGTCAGCCTGGTCTAATCCAAGGGCTATACATAATGATGAACCTCTGGGGTTGATGATTCTTGGCTGTAGCCTACTGACAGGACTGTTACTAATTTGGTAAAGGGAGTGGTAACTGCAAAGCACTGGTGTACACCAGGCATGCTTTCCTTTTTTTTTTTGAGACAGAGTCTTACTTTGTCCCCTTCAGTAGAGTTCTATGGCATCATAGCTCACAGCAACCTCAAACTCTTGGGCTCAAAACAATTCTCTTGCTTCAGCCTCCTAAGTAGCTGGGACTGCAGCCATCCAACTATTTTTAGAGACAGGGTCTTGCTCATGTTTAGGCTGGTCTGGAACTCATGAACTCAAGCAATCCACCTGCCTCAGGCTCCCAGAGTGCTAGGATTACAGGCCAGAACCACCACACCTAGCCAGGCATGCTTTATTCCTGATACTTTGTTTAATTTTAATAATACAGGGTGGCGGCTCCATATACCAAGGATGGTAGGTTCAAACCCGGCCCCGGCAAAACTGCAACAAAAACAAAAAAATAAATCAGCCTCATGCTGTGACTCACACCTGTAATTCAAGCACTCTGGGAGGCCGAGGTGGATGGATTGCTTGAGCTTACGAGTTCGAGACCAGCCTGCGCAAAAGCTAGACCCCGTCTCTACTAAAAATAGAAAAACTAAGGCAAGAGGATCACTTGAGCCTGAGTTGGAGGTTAGAGGTCACTCTACCCAGGGCGACAGCTTGAGACTGTATCTCAAAAAAAAAAAATTTTTTTTTTTTAATAATGCCTATGAGGGTGGTGATGCCATCCCCATTTTACAGATAAGAACACTAGAGAAAGTAGTGACTTACCTACAAACTTAAGGGGTGGCATGCAGCAGAGTACTGGGTCCCAGCGTGCCCCTGCCCCTTCTGCAGACCACTCTGCTGCCCCTGCCTAGGAGTCACCCACACCACACTCACCCTGGACTGTTGGGTGTCTCTATTAAGTAAAAGACCTATAGTGTCTCTCCCTCATTGGGGTGTGGTGCAGGGACTGTGGCAATGGTAGGTTATGAGCTGATGAGTGACTGGCACCCAGTCTCTTGAGACAGAAGTTTGGATTTTGATAGATGAATATTCTCTTTGGCAAACCACTTAAGCTGAGTTCCTTGTTCATTTATAGCAGTGCTTCTCAACGTTCCTAATGCCACAGCCCTTTAATACTGTTTCTGTGGGTTGCAACCCACAGGTTGAAAACCACTGATTTATAGGCTCTTTTTTTTTTTTTGAGATGGAGCCTCAAGCTATCCCCCTGGGTAGAGTGCCATGGCATCACAGCTCACAGCAACCTCCAACTCCTGGGCTCAAGTGAGTCTCCTGACAGCCTCCCAAGTAGCTGGGACCACAGGCGCCCGCCACAACGCCTGGCCATTTTTGCAGCCATCATTGTTGTTTGGCGGGCCCAGGCTGGGGATTCGAACCCGCCACCTTGGGTGTATGTGGCTGGCACCTTAGCCACCTGAGCCACAGGCGCCGAGCCGATTTATAGGCTCTTAAAAGCGTGAAGTTGCTTTTAAGATTTGAAGTTCTCCAGCTTATGTTGTATAATTTCTCCTGTTTCTAACCACCCTTTGTGTGTACACAGCAAACTGTACTCAGAAGCTACAGAAGCTATTGTGAAAATTGCCCTTCAGAATCTTAGCTTGGGTTAAAGAGGGGTAATGGTGTCCACCTACAAACACCATTAAGTAGGTTTTATTCTGGAGCTATTGCTACGGACTAACCCATGGTCAGCGTGGCCTGGAATGGTGAGCGATGCAGCTTGTGGCAAGGCTGAGATGATGCACCAACAGGTTCATGTTTTCTTTACTTTCCTGACTCCTAGGATCCCATGGCAACCGTGGTAGAGGTCAGATCTAAGCCCAAGAGCAAGTGGCGGCCTCAAGCTTTGGACACTGTGGTATGTTCCAGACTGTTTCCGGCGCTAAGGAGCAATTACTTCCTGATGTTGGGGCCATAGCTCTGCATGGACTGTGGCCCAGTGGAAGGAAGCATCACCCATCACCATGCCACAGAGCAGAGCACCTGGGAAAGACACATGCCTGCTAGCCTCTTACTGCTGCTTTTTTTTTTTTTAAGTTATCAAGTGCAATATATATATCAAGTGCAATATAACTGCATTATGTGAGGTTTGAGAAAAAGAGGAAGACAGGTGACCTATAACTTCATAATCTTTACATAATTGCTGATGTAATTTTGGTGTTTTCCTGGGGTTTTTTTTCATATTCTTATTTTTTATAGCATCATGATTAGAGTAGATTGTTTTTTGTACCCAAGCATTCTTTTATGTTTCTGTATAATCTTTGTTACTTTAAATAATATGCAATGTGAACCTACGTTAGCACATGGCTTCTCAAATTTTTGACCCCAGGAAGAGCCATCCCATGGGACCCAAGCTTAAATAAATGACGTTAACAGTGTGCTTTTTCAGGCACCCTTTAGTAGGAACTGTGTAGAGCTACTGTCTTTTAATTTGCTTGACTCAGGAAGTTGATCATACTGAATATGAACCTAGAAAGCATGCATGCAGGAAGTTCGTATGTGTGTACAGGGATTCTGAGGCAAAGTCAGGGCTTGATTTTATATGTGAGGCATATGTGGAGTTTTGTTTTGTTTTGTTTTGTTTTGAGACAAAATCTCATTTTATTGCTCTCAGTAGAGTGCCGTGGTCATAGCTCATAGCGACCTCCAACTCTTGGGCTAAAATGATTCTCTTGCCTCAGCCTCCTGAGTAGCTGGGACTACAAGCACCTGCCATAACACTCAGCTATTTTTAGAGACAGGGTCTCACTTTGGCTCAGGTTGGTCTTGAACCTGTGAGCTCAGGCAGTCCACCTACTTCTGTCTCCCAGGTGCTAGGATTACAAGGCGTATGTGTTTTATTCCTTTCTGGTTAAATGTGCTCTGACATATGGTCAACAGCATTGGTGGTGTGTCACCTGGAGAGAAGAACAATTGGTTGTTCCCAAAGGGGCCTCAAGGAATGGTTTTCATCACCCAGGGGAGTTTTTACTGGAGCTTGGATGGGATTCCTAAATGTGACTCTCAGATTGCATGTATTAGATCACACATTAGGCTGTGTGTTAGAAAGTGTACATTTCAGCCTCTGTCCTGCCCTCCTCTGTCCGTGTCTCCGGGGACAGGGCCCATGACTCTGCTGGTTTCTTGTGTGAATCTTACACATCAGACTGAGACCACTGGGCTGGGGTACATTGCTGACAGGCCCACAGATCATTATTGGACAACTCAAAAGACTCTCTCTTACCCACAAAAGAGCCCAGAGTGACAGGGCCCAGACTGGTCTGAGTAGATGAGCTGTGTAGTTGGCCGTGCCCCCAACTCATACCTGATGATCCATACCTCCTGTTGACCCATTTTACAGGAGCTTGAGAAACTGGCTTCGCGAAAGTTGAGGATAAATGCTAAAGAAACTATGAGGATTGCAGAAAAGCTCTATACTCAAGGGTGAGTCTTCTGGATGTGGGGGAGAGTTTGAAGCATTTTTATCAGGATGAAAGATCTTAGAAATAAACTTTATGAGGAAACACACATAGTTGAGATATCTCACCCAGGCTCTGACATGGAAGGATTTGGACATTGATGTCTCTTTTCAAGTGCCCTCTTTGAAAAGGGCATTTTAATTTGAGAACCTACAAGTAAATACAGGTCCTACTCTCAACTGATGGTTCCCTGGCAAGTGGCAAAGAGCAAGCAGAACCTCTGGAGTTGTTTACCTGTGAATATCACCCCTATGTACTGAATTTTTGAAGATTTATATGAAAGTAGAATATAAACTATTTCAAATTTTAAGTGGCTCATTGAAGATTTAAATTGCAAACAGTATTTTGCAATAGTTTTATTGAATGGCATTGTACTGTAAGAAAAGTTGGAGAAGTGCACCCTGATGGAGCTGCTGGAGCAGTGAGGCACCTGTGATGTACCCTCAGCCAGGAGGTGTTGTCAGAGTCCTGGGCCTTGGTCCTGTGCCAAGCTGGCCCTTTCCCTTCCCCTTTGGCTTCTCTGAGTACCCTGGCGGTAGAGCTGGCTGCTTTTCACTCCATGAGAGGTACCTCAGAACCTTCTCAGTATAGTTAACCTAACTTGCATTCAGTTTAGTTGGCTACATGAGATGGGTGCTTGTAGGTGTTACCAGGTGCTATCAGTTGTTTATAAGCCAATTAAGAGCCTAGAAATTTCTTTTTCTGTTTGTTTGCCTTCGTTTTAGGTATATCAGCTATCCCCGAACAGAAACAAACATTTTTCCTAGAGACTTAAACCTGACAGCATTGGTGGAACAGCAGACCCAAGATCCACACTGGGGAGCCTTTGCCCAGAGCATTCTGGAGCGAGGTGGCCCTACCCCCCGCAACGGGAGCAAGTCTGACCAAGCTCACCCTCCCATCCACCCCACCAAATACACCAGCAGCCTGCAGGTTGGTTTCTTTGAATGAGGAATAAAAGGCAGGGAATAAGTAGTCTTTTTTTTTTTTGAGACAGAGCCTCAAGCTGTCCCCCTGGGTAGAGCACTGTGGCATCACAGCTCACAGCAACCTCCAACTCCTGGGCTCAAGTGAGTCTCCTGCCTCAGCCTCCCAAGTAGCTGGGACCACAGGTGCTCACCACAACGCCTGGCTATTTTTTGGTTGCAGCTGTCATTGTTATTTGGCAGGCCCAGGCTGGAGTTGAACCCGCCACCTTAGGTGTATGTGGCTGGTGCCTTAGCCTCTTGAGCCACAGGCATTGAGCCAGAATAAGCAGTCTTAAAGTACCTGCTTCATATCAGAAAAAAGAAGTCAATGTCAGAATTCTCCTATTTCACAATCTTGTGCCTGGCTTTCATGAAGATCCCCTGATGGGCATCATCCTTGGTCTAGCCCTAGCAACACTGGGCTCCCAGTGCCTCTCCCCGACCCTGACATAGCCCAGGCCACCCCGAACCCTGCTCAGCCCGCATCCCACAGCCATTTATAGTCCCTTGTGACTAGAGACTTCTGTCTGTCCTCCTGAGACGAGATCATGCTCTGTTGCCTTCCTGAGACTCTGCCACCACCTTCTCTTGTGCTCTAGCCATGGTGGCGTTTCCCCTTGGCTCTGTATGATGGATTCAGTGGGGACAGGCTCTGCGAAGCTTGCTGCCTTCTATAAGCAATCACAGAGCTGAGTAAAGTTTGGTCTTTCTTCCTTTATTTATTTATTCATTTATTCATTTTGAGACAGAGTCTCGCTTTGTCATCCTTGGTAGACTGCCATGGAGTCATAGCTCACAGCAACCTCCAACTCTTAGACTCAAGTGATTCTCTTGCCTCATCCTTCCAAGTAGCTGGGACTACCAGTGCCCACCACAACACCTAACTAGTTTTTAGAGATGGGGTCTCGCTTTTGATAAGGCTAGTCTTGAACTCCTGAGCTTAGGCCATCCACCCACCTCAGTCTGCCAAAGTGCTAAGATTATAGGCATGAGCCACTTCTTCCTTTAATAACACATTCCTTCTGATTTTAAATTTAATGTATCCTGTCACTCTGGGAGGCTAAAGCAGGAGGATCCCTTGAGCCCAGCAGTTTGAGGTTGCTGTGAGATATGATGATACCTGCTACACTCTACCCAGGGCTAACAGAGAGGGACTCTGTCTCAAAAATAAATAATTATAAATTAATACATGTTCATTTTACACAATTTTTTTTTGGAGACAGTCTTTGTTGCCCTCCGTAGAGTGCTGTGGCATCAAAGCTCATAGAAACCTCAAACTCTTGGGCTTAAGCAATTCTCCTGCCTCAGCCTCCCAAGTAGCTGGGACTATAGGCGCTTGTCACAACACGCAGCTATTTTTAGGGATGGTGTCTCACTTTGGCTTAGGCTGACCTCAAACTCATGAACTCAGGCAATCCTTCTGCTTCAGCCTCCCAGAGTGCTTGGATTACAGATGTGAACCACCTCACCCACTTATTTTATACAACTTATAAAATACAAAAGATTCTATAAAGAAGGAAGAGATTGGGTGGCATCTATGGCTCAAAGCGTAGGGTGTCAAATACTGGCGGTGGTGGGTTCAAACCCAGCCCTGGCCAAAAACTGCAAAAAAAAAAAGATTACTTGTAATTTCACCACTTAGTGAGAACCACGTTTTTTCTAATTATGTATATAATCTTTTAATAAAATTGTAACACCAGGCCAGGTGTGGTGGCTCACATCTGTAATCCTGGCACTCTGAGAAGTCAAGGAGAGTGGATTGCCTTTGGAGTTTGAGACCAGCCTAAGCTAGAGTGAGACCCTGTCTCTAAAAATAGAAAAATTAGTTGGACATGCAGAGGTAAAGGGATCACTTGAGCCCAAGAGTTTGAGGGGAGGCGCCTGTGGCTCAGTGAGTAAGGCACTGGCCCCATATACCGAGGGTGGCGGATTCAAACACAGCCCAAGCCAAACGGCAATGAAAAAGTAGCCAGGCGTTGTGGCAGTAGCCTATGGTCCCAGCTACTCAGGAGGCTGAGGCAAGAGAATCACCTAAGCCCAAGAGCTGGAAGTTGCTATGAGCTGTGATACTACGGCATTCTACAGAGGGTGACAAAGTGAGATGCCATCTCTTAAAAAAAAGTTTGAGGTTACTGTGATTTATTATGCCACAGCATTCTACTCAGGGGACAGAGTAAGATTCTGTCTCAAAAAAAAAAAATTAATAATAATATAAAAATACATTGGATGGGCAGTGCCTGTGGCTCACTGAGTAGGGTGCCAGCCCCAGATACCAAGGGTGGCAGGTTCGAACCCAGCCCTGGCCAGCTAAAACAACAATGACAACTGCAACAAAAAAATAGCCAGGCAGGCACCTGTAGTCCCAGCTACTTGGGAGACTGAGGTAAGAGAATCACTTAAGCCCAAGAGTTTAAGGTTGCCATGAGCTGTGACGCTACAGCATTCTACCAAAGGTAACATAAGTGAGACTCTATCTTAAAAAAAAAATACATTGGATGATTGGATAGATGTACTATATTTTGTCAAATCTGTTTTTGGAACAGTAAGCTGTTCACACATGCTCATGTGTCTTACTATCGGTAACATCTGGAACCAGGCATGGTGGCTCACACCTATAATCCTAGTACTCCAGGAGGCCAAGCTGGGTAGATTGCCTGAGCTCAGGAGTTCAAGACCAGCCTGCAGGTAGGCATCTTGTAATCTCAGCTACTTGGGAGACTGAGCCAGGGGGATCACTTGAGCCCAAGAGTTGAGGTTACTGTGATCTGTGATGCCCCGGCATTCTACTGAGGGTAACAAAATAAAACTCTGTCTCAAAATTAAAAAATGGTTAACATTTGTGTACATAAACATTTGTGTGGATCTTTACTTATTTCATTCAACTAACTTCCTAGATGGTTGATCATGAGATGTGCATATAAATATCTCATGGGATTTTTATGGAGTGAGACTCACTAAATCCTTGATTTACCCAATTGATCAAAAGTTACCCCAACAAATCACTAGTTGAGTGTGTATATGAAATTGGGCTCAGGCTGTGAAGCACATTGTTCCTGAGTGTCTCGAGCTGACTTAAGCTTTCATCTTGTTCTCTGCTTCTCAGCGTAGGTCATCTTACTTGTGTGCAGTTGAATTACTGATTTGAGATGGGTAGTTGCGGGTATTACCAGGTGCTGTCAGTTTTTTATAACTAAGTGCCTAGCAATTTTTTCTCTGTTTGTCTTCTAAGGTTTACATGAAGGAACCACTTCCTGGTCTGGAAGGAAGGTGGCTCCCCTATCTCCCTCTGCCCACTGGAGGGTGAGGTGCGGCTCTCAGCCTAGGGGTCACGACCCACAGAAACTGTGTAAAAGGGCCATGGCATTAGGAAGGTTGAGAACCACTGGTCTGAAGCCACTCACTCCTTAGGACTTTCCTGGCCCCCATGTCAGCACAGGGCCTGAGAAGCAGCACAGCCTATTCTAGGCAGAACCAGGTTTAAACAAAAGGTAATAATCTTAAGGGAGTTTCAAATTCTCCTTCTCTTCCTAGGGAGATGAACAGCGACTGTATGAATTTATTGTTCGCCATTTTCTGGCTTGCTGCTCGCAGGATGCTCAGGGACAAGAGACCAGCGTGGAGATTGACATTGCTCGGGAACGCTTTGTGGCCCAGGGCCTCATGATTCTGGCTCGAAACTACCTGGATGTGTATCCATATGACCGCTGGAGTGATAAGGTGATAAAGAGCTGGGGCCCAGGGAGAAGGGAGGATGGTCGTGTCCTAGCCCTCAGCTGTCTAGTAGAGAGATACTGTATTTGAAATAGAGGTTTCTCTGAGTGTGATGACAGGTGGTCTGACTGCGTGCTTGCTGCTCCCTTAGATCCTTCCTGTCTATGAACAAGGCTCCCGCTTTCAGCCCAGCACCGTGGAGATGGTGGATGGGGAGACCAGCCCACCCCAGCTGCTCACCGAGGCTGACCTCATTGCCCTCATGGAGAAGCATGGCATTGGTCAGTGGCTCCTCTAGGTGACTCACATCTCCCAAGCACTCACTGGCACTGCTAGTCTTCAAATGACTCACTAATGCAGGTGCTATATTCCTAACCCCGTTTAATAATTACAGTGAGGCTTAGAGAAGCAAAGGACTTACCTGAGGTTATATAGTGTTATTTAAACCTGATCCAAATCATTGCACAATCAGTGCTCTGGGATCCCTGCAGTCCAACATAGGGCGACACATTTCCTCTGAGTCAGAGCTCCCCTTTGCAAGATTTGTAGAGTGACAAATAGGGCTGTGCCTATGGCTCAGTGAGTAGGGCACCAGCCCCATATACTGAGGGTGGTGGGTTCAAACCCAGCCCCAGCCAAACTGCAACAAAAAAATAGCCGAGCATTGTGGCAAGTGCCTATAGTCCCAGCTGCTCGGGAAGCAGAGGCAAGAGAATCACCTAAGCCCAAGAGCTGGAGGTTTCTGTGAGCTGTGATGCCACAGCGCTCTACCTAGAGTGACAAAGTGAGACTGTATCTCTAAAAAAATAAAATAAGAGGCTTAGCACCTATGGCTCAAGTGGCTAAGGCGCCAGCCACATACACCTAAGGTGGTAAGTTTGAAGCTGGCCCCGCTGAACAACAATGATGGCTGCAAACAAGCCAAAAAGAATGGCTGGGCGTTGTGGGTGCCTGTGGTCCCAGCTACTTGGGAGGCTGAGGCAGGAAACTCGCTTGAGCCCAGGAGTTGGAGGTTGCTGTGAGCTGTGATGCCACGGCACTCTACCCAGGGGGATAGCTTGAGGCTCCGTCTCAAAAAAAGAAAAAAAGAAAAGAAAAGAAGAGAGACAAATACTAGGCTGAGTGCAGTGGCTAACAGCTGTAATCCTAGCACTCTGGGAGGCCGAGGTGGGTGGATAGACCAACCTGAGCCAGAGCAAGACTTCATCTCTAAAAATAGCCAGAAAATAAAATAAAATAAAATAAATAAAATAAAAATAGCCTGGCATTGTGGAGGCATCTGTAGTCTCAGCTACTTGGGAGACTGAGGCAGGAGAATTACTTGGGCCCAAGAGTTGGAGGTTGCTGTGTGCTGTGAACTGTGACCCCATGGCACTCTACCAAGGGCGACAAAATAAGACTGTCTCACAAAGAAAAAAAAGCAACCAATAAGGTATCAACAATTAAGCTATGTCATTACCTTTTAAAACCAAACACAAAAAGGAGAAAGAACTACATAGTTACCTTTTTAAGTATCAGAACTGGCAGCCTGGTTCTCCTTTCCTTGTGGAACAGTGAGTGTGGGTGTCATCTGCCCCCACATGTCTGTGTGCACACTGCCCTCTCACTGCGAATACGTGGCAAGACCCTGCTGTTAGCCTTAGGTGGCTGGATGCCTAGCTTTTGGGGGGTGGGGGGTAGAGTGCCAAGGATCAGTCTAGCAAAAGAACCAAAATGAGTGAACACATTAAATACAATGTGATGGGTCTGTGGGGACCAGGAAGAAATGTCCTGGGTGGGCATGGCTTTCATTTGCACTGGGCCAGAACCTCATAATAAGACTTCTTGGTCAGTGAAGGCAAGCCCAGTATGGGGCAGAGCTTTTATTTATTTTTATAAAAACAGGGTCTCTGTTGCCTGGGCCAGAGTATAGTGGCATGATCATAGCTCACATACCATACAATTCACCTGTTTTAAAATGTACGATTCAGGCTCGGCGCCTGTGGCTCAAGCGGCTAAGGCGCCAGCCACATACACCTAAGGTGGCAGGTTCAAATCCCCAGCCCGGGCCCACCAAACAACAATGATGGCTGCAACCAAAAAATGGCCAGGCATTGTGGCGGGCGCCTGTGGTCCTAGC
>CAUYQS010034360.1:0-23812 GCA_963574585.1 Otolemur crassicaudatus | reverse complement strand
AGCTGTCCCCCTGGGTAGAGTGCCGTGGCATTACAGCTCACAGCAACCTCCAACTCCTGGGCTCAAGCGAGTCTCCTGCCTCCGCCTCCCAAGTAGCTGGGACCACAGGCGCCCGCCACAACGCCCGGCTGTTTTTTTTTTGGTTGCAGCCGTCATTGTTGTTTGGTGGGTCCGGGCTGGGGATTTGAACCCGCCACCTTAGGTGTACGTGGCTGGTGCCTTAGCCGTTTGAGCTATAGGCGCCGAGCCTATAAAAATAATTTTTATTATTGTCATTGAAATTCTTAAATAGAGTTAAGAGGAAGTGAGACTTAGGGTAATTTAAAGGGCATTTAATGGCTTTCCTTGGAATTGTGGGATAACTCCTTTAACACAGGGGTTGGTCAGTATGTTCTGTTGGTCAGTATCTGATTCCTGGTACCCAGGGAGCCTGCTCTCCCTGGACAGTTCCAACCCACCCATAGAGGGAACAGAGTCATCTCAACCGTCCACAGAAGACAAGCTATTTCACTAAAACTTTCAAGACAGCCAATTGGCTTTTTCTTAACCACTACCTAAAGGTACATTTTTGACAATCTCTTCAGATAACAAGTTTTTAAAAATGACTGTTTATGGTGCTATGAGAAAGAAGGAAGTTCAATTTTTAAAATTACCCATCTGCAACATTTCTTCAATAAGTGCAAAAAACTCCTTGGCCTCAGGATTTTCTGGTTCATAGATTAGAACTGAAAATGGACAACAGAATGTGTGTTATTAATGTCCAAAGTCTTTCAGCAAACACGTTCTTTTAAATAAGATGGGAACTTTCGATCAGAGCAAGTGAAAATGCACCAAGTGATAAACACTAACTTGCCCTAGGTCTATCTCAGTGGAAACAGAAAGTGTTCTACTTATATTCGGTATTTTAAATATAATCAATAAACAATTCTAATTATATTTTCTACCTCTTACCCAAGGAATGCAATTCCAGCACCCCAGTATGGCCTTCCTCTTAGACCAACAGCCAAAGTGTTTGTGAATATAACCATTTTCTAAAGAAGGTACAAGTTCTGCAAAACGTGGAGACTTTGCTAATGAGAAGAATGTGTGCCTAGAGATCTGTTACTCCTTCCTCTAATCTTGTCCACCCAATGTCCATGTGACGTTCTTTACTACAGGTCTCATCTAAACACAAAGGAGGAACAGAAGTATTTTTTTTTTTTTTTGAGACAGAGTCTCAAGCTATCCCCCTGGGTGGAGTGCTGTGGCATCGCAGCTCACAGCAACCTCCAACTCCTGGGCTCAAGCGAGTCTCCTGCCTCAGCCTCCCAAGTAGCTGGGACCACAGGCGCCCACCATAATGCCTGGCTATTTTTTGGTTGCAGCCGTCATTGTTGTTTGGTTGGCCTGGGCTGGATTTGAACCCGCCACCTTAGGTGTATGTGGCTGGCGCCTTAGTCACTTGAGCCACAGGTGCCGAGCTGTATTTTTTTTTTTTTTTTTAATAAACTCTTGCATGGTAGAGATGCCTTTTTTCACATCTTTCAAATAGTGGGAACTGATGTTATTATTCTCTTCATCCTGACAAATTTCAACCTAGTCTACACTCCAGTCATCACCTGCCTAACAACCTTCTCACCCCCACCCCACTTTTTTAGCAATTTTTATTCCTTTTTGCTGATCCTTTGTGTGACTGTGTCATTTTTCTTTTAGATTAAACCAATAGATTTTTTTTAAGGCTTGTTGGCATGTTACCACTATGCTAGAGGCCAGAAAGATTCACAATACTTTTTGTTGAAGAGTTTTGAACTATTTCATTTAATTCTTTTCAGATCTTTCTCTAGGGATCTCTCCCTTCTTCCTACCTGCCTTGCATCATCCATTTAATGATGACTCCTGTATGATACCTTAGTGGCCCCCAGGGGGCACTGAAACATCAAGTGTGTTATTTAACTGTCTAAGAGTTAAGAGAGAACTGGATAATGGACTGGGCCCCTGTGCATGGGACCCCAGCCAGGGCTTTCATCCTGATACACCAAATCAAGGACTTGATTTCCTAATCCACTAACATAACAATTTATCGTCAATCTGGGTTAGCATGACTGTGTGCCTGCTTAGAAGCTGCTTTAAGAATCTTAGAAGTATTTTATGCATCATTATACATACATGTAAGGTTTCCAATAAAAGTATGTTTTTATGCATTTTATCTTGGACTAAAATATGCTTATTATTAGTAGTGTAAATTTTTCTCTAAAGCTAAGCTTCTTTCTAGAACTGGCTTTCAACAACTTGCTTCTTTATATACTAGTTTCTTGCCATATACAATTGTTACAATAGATGAAATAAATCTTCCAGGGGCCCCAGTGTCCTTAGTGTAGAAATCTTGAGCTGCTTGGGAGCCAAAGTATGGCGCTCTGAGGAAACGGAGCCACAGGTTTCCTATTTACAGGTGAAGAGACCAAGAAATAGTTGGATTGGACCACTCATAGCCATTCATGAGATGAATAGGAAAATTACTTTGGACTCCATTTATAAACCACTTTTCTAGGCTGCCCCCACTGCCCAGCAGTAAATAGCATAGAGCAGAGATATCAGTTCTGCATGAGACAGCAGGAAAATGACTCAGGAAGCATTAGGACCATAAAAAACTGTGTATGGAAGACAGATACAATTCAAGCTACATCAACAGACAAAATTTCTTAGGGGAACTGAACACAATTTTTTTAAAAAGCAGGCAAAGAGAAAAGAATCTATGGTCACCTGGATGCCCGATAGGAAACCCTGAAGCCAAATGCAAACATAAAGGACTGTATTATAATCAGACAGTAAGAAACACCCTAGGAGCCAGGAACACATAGTGAGATCCTGTCTCTACAAAAAGAAAATGAAAAAAAATTAGCCAGCTGTGACTGTGAGCACCTATAGTCCCAGACATTTGGGAAGATCACATGAGGCCCAAGAGTCTGAGGTTAGTTACCGTGAGCTATGATCGGGATACTGCACTTCAGCATGGGCAACAGAGCAAGACCCTGTCTCAAAGAAGAAAAGACCCCAGGAACTAGCAACTTGATTTTAAAAAAAAGAATGTGCACAACAATTCTCATGAGATGAGGAAGAATCCTTTTATATAAATTGACTGTCTTAGCTACAGATAAAGAAAATAAACATATTAGTTGACCTTAGGAGCCATTTCTAGCCTGAATGATCCATAGAAGTGTTTATTTTCTAAGTCTTGGCCTCCTTTACCAGAAAAATAAGTTTATTAATCAAATGAAGAAATGGAAACACGGTAGGAGAACCACAGACTTTCAAGTTAAACCTGGAATGTAATCCTACTCTACCACTTAGTGGCTGTGACCTTAATGAATTAGCGCTCCTTGTTTGGCCTCAGTTTCCTTATCTGTAAAGTGGGATTAGTGATAACTCTCTCATGAAATTGTCTTAAAAATTAAACAATGAATTCAAGAATGCTCCCATATTAGGTCCTCCATACATACATATATAAATTGATAATCTATGTTTATAAACATAAACTTACAAACTTATATATGTAGAGAAAGGGGGAGTGTTACACAGAGGAGCCAGAAGATGAAAAAAGCGATAAAAGAATATCTATCTATACTGTAAGCATTGAAAGTATTTATATGGACCAGGCGCAGTGGCTCACACCTGTAATCCTAGCACTCTGGGAGGCCGAGGGGGGTGGATTGCTTGAGCTCACGAGTTTGAGACCAGTCTGAGCAAAAGCAAGACCCCGTCTCTACTAAGAATAGAAAAACTGAGGCAAGAGGATCTCTTGAGCCCAAGAGTTGGAGGTTGCTGTGAGCTATGATGATGCCACGACACTCTACCCAGGGCGACAGCTTGAGACTCTGTCTCAAAAAGTAAACAAACAAATAAATGAATGAATAAATAAGTAAAAATAAAGTATTTTTATGTAAGATAGATGAGAAGAATTCATTTGTCTACTGCCCTCAATACAGAGAAGGATCTTGGGCAGGCCCGAACCACATGTTCCTACTAACATCAAAGACCTAGTGCTTCTCTTCCCAAGACAGAGGCTGTTCCGGCTCTCCATTTTTCACTCATCTTTGCTGGTATTGCTAAACCTGGGCTTCCCTAATTTCATGCCCTTGGCTGGGCATCTGTCTCACGGATAGCCTTATTTTGCATAGCACCCCGACTCCCCTCATCTATGGACTCCATTTAGAAGCCATTTAAAAATCACTTTTCTAAGCTGCCCCTAGAGAATTGGGAGGCAGAGCTAGAGAATCATTCACTTCTACATTAGCCACCTGGGAGAAGAAAGGGCCTGTGAGAGAAAGAGGCTGGGGCTCCCTCCCCTTCTGGCATCACTAGGAGTGTCACTGTGTCATTGTGAGCAGTGCTGAGCCAGGTGCTCACTTCTTTCTGCTTCAGTTTCTTTTTTTTTTTTTTATTGAATTGTAACTATGTACATTAATGCACTTCTGGGGTACAGTGTGGGGTTTTCACATGCAATCTGAAATACTTCCATCAAACTGCTCAACACAGCCTTCATGTCATTTTCTCAGTTATTGCTTTAAAATGTTCACATTCTACTCTTAGAAAGATTCACCTGTACCCCTATAAGGTAAACCTCAGAAGTGATCCCTCCAAACCCCCTCCCTCCACCCTTTCTCCCCTTCCTTCTCCCTACCCCCTCCCCATATTCTTAGGCTATTTGGTTATAGCTTTCATATAAAAGGTATAAATTAGTTTCATAATGGGGTGTGTACATTGGATACTTTTTCCTCCATTCTTTGACTGATGGGCTTTGATGGAGAGTTGCCTTTTTTGATGTACTTACAGAGATAGCCTGTTAGAAAGCAACTGCCTCTAAAGTGGTGTCTTCTAACATAGGTTAGACTAGATTAACTAGTTATTGGTGCCCGGGAAGAGCTGGTACTGTATCTCCAGCCCAGACACGGTGATTTCATTACCTCTTTCTGTGTATGTATGTGTGTCTTTAAAGTAAGGCCAGGCACAATGGCTCTCACCTATAATCCCAGCACTTTGGGAGTCCAAGGCAAGAGGATCACTTGAGGCTAGGAGTTTGAGACCAGCCCGGGCAACATAGTGAGACCCTGTCTCCATAAAAAAAGTAAAAATATAAAAAAAATGAGCCAAGCATGGTGGCACATAGCTATAGTCCTAGTTACTCAGGAGGCTAAGGCAGGACAATCACTTGAGGCCTGAAGTTTGAGATTGCTGTCACATATGATCATAACACTCTGCATTGTGGCCCAGGTGGCTGAATGAAACCTTGTCTCAAATAAATAAATAAATGAAAATAAATACATGAGTAAATAAAATTAAAGTCAGTGTAGTTAGTGTGTTTCTGTTGTTTAGACTAGCCAATTTCAGTTCCAGGGTGGGTGGGTGTTGGGGCAGGGTGTATGTGTGTGTAGTTGTACACTTGTAGGCTTGTGTAGGACTATAGGGGAGGTTTCTCAAAGTACTTGTATTCTAATCCATCACTGGTGAAACTCCCCAGTGTTAAGCTCTGAGATAGAGAGGTCTAGCAGTGTCATTTGTGTGTTTAAGATATTTCAAGGATTTCCTCATATGTGTCTTTGCCTAATCCCAGACACACTCCCTGGTAGTGAGTAGGGATGATCAGGTCTCCCTGCCTACCCCCCATACCATAGTCTGCCAGGTGGAACTGACCTAGGTTCATGGTGTCTGCAAAGGAAACCATGGGACCAGGCCATTTTTAGTATTTCAGAAGACTTGACAGAAATCCTCAGTTTACCCAGGATGAGGACATACAAGCTACCCAAACCATCAGGTTCCTTACTTCTGTGTGGAATTGGAACTCTGTATGGTTTCATGCTGACTGTAAGTTCTGATTGGCTGTGGATGACTTAATAGGGGTTTCTGAGACAGGATTGGTTTAACTCTAGACATTGTTACTAGAGCTGCTGTCAGGTCTCACTCCCCAAACTGAACATGCTCACTGCCTTTAGAATTAGGTTGACCTTGAAGGTGAGTGCTCTTGACTATCAAAGCAGCTGATAGTTTCTTGCTTGCTTAGCTATGCTTATGAGCATCACACCTGTGGCAGTGATTGGATTTCATAAAATTATTATAAACCCTTTGTAAATATGGATTGTTGATTATAATTTGTATCAGTATTGAAATGGAAAAATAATAAACAGAATTAATTACTATTAAACATTGTTAGAATCCTAGCCAACGTGAGGAGAAGGTGGAAAACCAGAGGTTAGGGAAACTATCCAGTGCTTTCATTTAAAAAATGATCCTTTTAACCAGCTTTGCACTAAAAGCAAACAAAGATAACACTTTCATAGTGAAACTTCAACTATTAATACTTAGTCTCTGTAGCCTCTTAGGATCCTGTTGACTGGGTGTTCTTTTTTCCTGGATGATGTATGCATATCGTTCTAAGTTCTGCTTTCTCAGTTTGTATTTCAGTAGACCTTTCCATATTTCTAACATTGTCCTTGTATTTGTCATTCTTAATGGTCACAGCTGCCTGAACTAAATCTAAAGTCATACAGTCAGGACAGTCTAGTTCTGGTGATTAGAGCAGGCTGGAGACGAGCTGTCTGTTTGATTCTTGATAACATGCTGTTAAGTCCACCACCCCAGTGGTGGTGATAAAAAGATGTGCTCTCGCTTGCTGCAGATGCTGATAAAAATAGCTTACATATGTTAAGTGTTGATTCTTAATTCTCCCGGCAGCCCCTGTGAGGTAGGCATTATTATCCTTATTTTATAGATGAGGAAAAAGAGGCTTTTTGCCGTAATCTGTCCAGGGTCACATGCTGAAAAGAGGTGGAACTAGGATCCACAGCTGGGTCTGTTTAATTTCAGAGTTTGTGTTGTTAACTAGGTTATCCATGCAGTAGTGTTGAACCACGAGGCCCATTCAATTCTCACCTCACTTCAGAAGTCTAACCACCTTCCACCTTAATCATCACAACACATCTATTAATATGTATTAAAGAGGTTTAATGACAAAACAAGATGGAGTAGGTGCTGTGGGCAAGCAGGACCCCCAGAGACCATCCCATCCGGTTCACAGGAAGGCTGTGTTTGTCTTCTTAGGGCTGAGGGCTGTGAATGGCCAGCCTGCATTCAGTCTCTCCTTTGGTTCTGTCCTTTAGTTGGCCTCGAAGTTTTCCAAAATTGAATGGGCACTACAGTGACTGTGGGATTGCCTGAAGCCTATATATAGCTTGTGGGAGACTCAAGAGATTCTTAGGGATAGTTTTGTCTGTGGGTAACTTGCTTTGTACCCTGACCTTGGGATCTAACTTCCACTGATCAGTGATAATCAAGTTGCTATGCATGCTAATTAGAAGGTATTTATATGCCCTGCTCCATTCTCTGGACAAATTTCAAGTTTTCCCATATTCTCCTTGATGCCTTATTCAATGATGATGCCTGGAAGTCACTGAATCAGTCCCACACAGCTGAGTTTAGCTCTTTAGCTGGTCCCAGGATTCTTCCTGTGCCCAGGAGCTTTGTGACCATTCTGCTACGAAGAGTGGAAGCATTTTCTCTGCTACCTGGGCTTCTGTGTGTCTGTGGCAATTAGGTCCAGTTCCTTTCTGCTTTTCCAGGGTCTTCTGTTGAATGAGAAAATTTCACACATGAATCAAAGCAGGCTCATTTCCTTGGTCTGGTTTGGAAATTGGAGTTCAGTTGAGGCAGATGGGTAAGAAGTGTCTAGGTTGGCTGGTCGTGATGGCTCATTCATGCCTGCAATCTTGGCACTCTGGGAAGCTGGGGAGGGAGGATCCCTTGAGCTCAGGAGTTGGAGACCAGCGTGAGCAAGAGTGAGGCCCTATCTCTACTTAAGATAGAAAACTTAGCCAGGCATTGTGGTGGTTGCCTAGTGTCCCAGTTACTGGGGAGGTTGAGGCAGGAGGATCTCTTGAACCCAGGAGTTTGAGGTTGCTGTGAGTTAGGCTGAGCCCACAGCACTCTACCCACAACAATAGAATGAAATTGTGTCTCAAAAAAAAAAAAAAGTATCTAGGTTTATCCAATGGGGGCCTTTGGTTTTCTGTTCTCTAGAGCTGTGGACAGGGCTCCAATTCCAGGGTTCTGGCATCAAAACTGAAGAAGTTTAGAGGATAAAGAAGAAGAGAACATCAGAAATGACTCTGGGTTGGTTGGAAGCCAACGTGGTTGGAAGAGCAGTGTTCTCATGATGGATGAGAGTGAATGAGTGTGGAGTTGGGTTGGGGTGGACAAGAACAAGGAGGCAGATAGGTCTCTTGTCTTTTTTTCTTTTTTCTTTAGAGACAGAGTCTTACTTTGTTGCCCTCGGTAGAGTTCTATGGCATCACAGCTCACAGCAACCTCCAGCTCTTGGGCTTAGGCCTTTCTATTACCTCAGCCTCCTGAGTAGCTGGGACTAGAACACCCGGCTATTTTTTTTGTTGTTGTTGTTGCGGTTTGGCCCGACCCAGGTTTGAACCCACCATCCTGGGTATATGGGGCCAGCGCCCTACTCACTGAGCCACAGGCGCCTCCCAGATGAGTCCCTTGGATTTAGAATTTGGCCTGTTTGGATCTGGGCAGCATGTGAGGGTAGGGAATAGGAAAGAGTGGATGGAAGAGTTTGTAATGGAAGGATGGGAATAGTGTGATGGGCTGACGTAGTTGGGTATAGGAGACAAGATGGCAACTCCCACTGCCTTCCCAGTCAATTAGAGTAATGGCCACCTGCTGACAGGCGGAAAGGAGGGAGACAAAATTGGAGGCCTAGATGAGAGGCAAGGCCTGGAATCACACCAGTGGGGAATCTAACTAGGAAATCAGAGGTAATTCTGGAATGTCCTGGAAATAGCAAGTCTGGGACATGGAGCAAGTCTGCATCGCTAGACCTCCTAGCTGAGGTCTGCAGCTGTGCCTGCAGGGGTAGAAGTGAAGGCAATGGGAATGCTGCAGACCTGGGAGGTGGAGCTGCAGGTGTCTGGGGCTGCAGCAGATAGCAGTGCTAAGTTTAGAGAGGGAACACTACTGAAGGTGGTTTGGCCTGACAGCAGCTCTTAAAAACCAGACCACCCTTCTCCACCTCGCTTTTCTCCCTACTCTTTAAAAGAGCCCAGAAGAGAAGGAGGTTTGGTTTTTGTTTGGATCCAGGCTAGGATTGGGGACTTAGCTCAGCAGGGTACTGCAGAGAAATGAGAGGTGGAGATGTGGAGTTGGTATAGTTTGGACTCAGGAGGGGCTAAAGCTGGAGAGGCTGTGCTTGGAGTGACATTTGTGCAGGCAGACAGGGCCGCCTGGACAGAGCCTCCTTTTGTGTGGTTTGACAGCGAGGGGACGGGCAGGTGCTGGAGGAGGCAGGTGATAGCACCTCCTCAGTGCCTCTGCTCGCTCAGGCACCGAGCTGCTGCTCTGGGGGACTCGTTCCTCCTGAACTCACCAGCTCTCACCTATGGACAGAATACAGAAGGGGTGCAAGACAAGTCTGAAGGTCTAGAAGTATTTATTAATGTGAAATGAACTATTTCAATATTATTTGAAAAATATTTTGACTTAATTGCCTCAGGCACATTAGTCAGCTGAAGTGCTCTCTGGTTTCCTTTGCTTGACTTCAGAAATTGCCAAGAATTTCTCTGGTACATGATAGAAAAGTAGAACTCTACGTTTGTGCAGTTCCATGGAAATTGAATCATAGAATCACACACAGTAGAATTTAGAGACTTCTGAAGGTAGTTTCCTTGAAGTTCCTGGAGGACAGTTTACAGCAGAGGCACCCCGGCCTCAGGGAGGTGAAGTGGGGAGCTCCGTCACTGTCATTTGAGGATCTTGGTCTTCCTTGGAGTTCCCCCACTCTGTAGCTTCAGTCTGTATTTTCAGGGGCTGATTCTACTACTAACTGAGCCAGTGTCAGAACCTCACACATGAGTGGAGCTTTGGGGCTAAGTGACCTCATCACTCAGCTTTACTTAGCTCACATCCTTTATTGAGGATTTGATCCACAACAATGTGGAGTTGGGTGGGGAATGTTCCCTCTCCCGGCCTATAGGCAAGTGGTTCTCCTCAAAGGGAACCATAGGGTGGCCAAGTGGCCAGGTTAGGACCATTCCCTTGCCTGGAATGCAGTATCTCCTGACCTTGCAGGTCTTAAACATGGCTTTGGGTTTCTTGACTCCATTTCTTTTCTCATGCTCTGTCCTCCACTTAGGGCTATCTACTTTGTCTCTGTTGGTCAGTTTGCCAGTCTGCAAGGGTCGGCTCACACAAGACCTCTGGGAAACTTTCCATTATGCCTTTTCTCACTTCCTCCCCACCAAGTCCTTTCTCCCCACTGTTTTCTACTACACGCGCACACACACACACACACACACACACACACACACACAACTTCAAACCTGTTTCTAGAATATTATCTTATTTGAACCTCAGATTCTTCACCTATAATTAAAAATCTGATATAAGATTATACTTACTAGATTTGACTGTCCTATATCAAGGTTAAATATCTATATAAAACATTAACTGAAAAAGAAAGGCTAATGTTTTTGGTCTTTGAGTTCTCAAAGAGTTTTCTTAATTTATGAAGACTTAATCTGAAATACTTTCCTCACGTGGAGTTGAGAAGCTGAATGATCAGTAGATACTAATGGATTCATGCATGTAACTAGGTTGTCTGGTTTACCACTATACTTTGGAGAGAAAACATGCAAATATTTTACTGTTTATCACAGGGAGACCAGTCTGAGCAAGAGTGAGACCCTGTCTCTACTAAGAATAGAAAAACTAGCTGGGTGTTGTGGAGGGCATCTGTAGTCCCAGCTACTTGGAAGGCTGAGGCAAGAGGATCTCTTGAGCCCAGGAGTTTGAGGTTGCTGTGAGCTATGATGACACCGTGGCACTCTACCCAGGGGGACAGAGTGAGACTCTGTCTTTAAAAAAAAACGAAAGAAAGAGAAGAAAAGAAAATACAGAGAAATGATTGTCCATATCAGTTTTTCCGAAGTTAAAATTTCGATCCTTGTACAGAAAACAGAGAACAATATGTATGTTATATACATTATCGTCAATGTTTTCTAAAAATATTTCAAAGACTAATGCTTTCATGCCGATGGAATGGGAAGGCTTCCTCAGGAAGCTATAAAATCCAGAAGCTATAAAGAAAAGATTTAGACTTAGCAACACCTCAAACTATAAAATTTTGTATATCTGTTAAAAACTTATAAAATTAAAAGGCAGATTGGAGATGGAGGAAATATTTGGAACGTACACAAAAGACAAAATGTTAACTGTCCACAATACATCAAGTGACTAGTGAAAGTCCTTGGGCAAGAAATAGGAATGCCCAGTGAATAGAAGAATAGAAACAAAACTGGGGGGAGGGGTGTGAAGTGACCATCAGAGAATAAAGATACCTTTCCCTGTCAGCTGGAGGGGCAGAAATTAAAAGTGATGTTCAGCCTCAACAAGGGTTCCAGGTGGGCATTTTACGCAATGTTGGTAGAAGTGTGAATTGGATAAATTGGCAAGACAGTTTCATTTGAAATATGTCCATCCTTTGACCCAGCAACTCTCTTTCTAGGAATGCACCCTACAGATAGGCTTACTCTTGCACACAGATTTTTATAGGTTTTCCAAGGCAGCATTATTTCTAATGGTGAAAACGAAAATCTTCAAATTTCTATCAATAAAGAAATTATTAAGTAGACAATGGTACGTATGTATACCTGTACTATGGAGAAAGGGTATATGTGTGTGTGTGTACTCGTCAATCTGTATTTGTAAGAAATAGGAAGTGAAAATCAAATGCAGGCTGGGCATAGTGGCTCATCCCTATAATCCTAGCACTTTGGGAGGCTTAGATGGGAGGATTCCTTGAGCTCAGGTGTTCAAGATCAGCCTGACCAAGAATGAGATGACCCTGCCCCCCATGAAAAGTAGAATTATCTGAGTGTCCTAGCGGTTGCCTGGAGTCCCAGCTACTCAGGAGGCTGAGGCAGAAGGATCACCTGAACCTGGAAATTGAGATAGCTGTGAGTAAAACTGACATCATGGCACTTTAGCCTGGTCAGCTGAGTCTCAAACTGCCCCCCCTAAATCAAATGCAAAATGTGTATAGAATGATTTCGTTTAAGAGTGAAAATAGGCTCATCATCCATCGCTCAGTGGTTAGGGTATTGGCCACGTACACTGGGGCTGGCGGGTTCAAACCCAGCTCGGGCCTGCTAAACAATGACAACTACAATAAAAAAAAAAAATAGCCGTTGTGGGACTACAGGCGTTGTGCTGGATGCCTGTAGTCCCACCTACTTGGGAGGCTGAGGCAAGAGAATCACTTACGCCCAAGAGTTTGATGTTGCTGTGAGGTGTGATGCTACAGCACTCTACCGAGGGTGACATAGCAAGACTCTATCTCAAGGAAAAAAAAAAAAGAGTGAAAACAGAAACCACTTTGTGTGTGCCTGTTATCTTTTATATGCCCACAAAATGCATACAAAAGTTCTGGAAGGATATATTCTAAAACAGTTCATTTGAAAATTTCACTTTTCCTCTACATCTGTTTTTGAAATTTTTTTTACAATGAGTTTGAAGTTGTTATTTTTGTTTTCATTGAAGAGGAGACATATATATACTATTTAACCCTGTAATTTCACTTCTGGAAATATTTCCTAAGGAGTAAGAGAGGCCGTCAGAGGTTTATGTATAGTATCGTGAGCAGCATTTCAGCATCATTTGTAATAGCCACCAAATTGTCAGTAGTATCCTGAGTTGAAATGATTAGGATATTCATCCTCTATATCTACTGAAAATCACGTAGGGAAAAAATCTTTATTGACATGAGGCAGTGCTTACAAGAACAGTCAGTAATAAGAAGGCCTGCTTTCTCCCAGGAGTCATGTGTAATGTTTTGCATAAATTGTTTCATTTAATCTTCCAAACAGTGTTGCCATTTCTATTTGACAGATAGAGAAACGGAGGTTAGGGTAAATGATTTGCTGGAGAGTCAGACTCCTATGAGGTTGGGGGAACTGAAACCAAAGGCCTTGCTGCTGATACCTACATGCTAGATTACTTCCCTGCGGAATCTTGAATATAAAAGGAAATTATATACACACATAGCTATGGTATGCATATAGTGTGATGTGATTGCATAAAAAGGAGTCTTTCTATGCCTTAATTTTCTCATGGATAACGTGTGTTGGGGCAGCTAGGGCAATTTTATATTCCAAAGATAATGATTATATTTTGAAGATGGACATGCATTTACATATATGTTTTTTTGGATCACAAAAGTGTTTGGAAATACCTAAAAGTAGCAAATAAAAGTTACTGGCAAGCCTTGTTATGTGGAGGGAAGTAGAATTAATGCTCCCTCCTCTTCAGCCTGGTATGCATATGGGTGTGAACATTGTTGTGATGCTTAATGGTTCCTACAAAATTGTTTTCAGCGTGTATACTACAGAAAAGTTTTACTAATTTTCTAGTTTCCAATTTTACTAGTTTTAAATTATATTATAACCATTAGTGAGAGGGTTTGTCTCCTTGTGCTCTTGTCAGCATCATGAATATTTTAATCCTTGAGTTTGATGACAAATTATTTCATTGACGTGTTTCCAATTCTTTATTGTTTTTAGTAAGGTTAAGCTTTTGTATTTGGTTGTTTTTTGGTCATTTGAACTTTGGGGTGAATTTCCTGTTGAGAGACTTGGGAAGTATCTGCTGAAGATGCCTTCATAAGTGGACCATTACAGACCTTCAGAAGGACTATTGAAAGTCCAAATAGGGGGAAGTTTTATGCTGTCAGCTGGAATGCATTTTTACTTACGGGAGTGAACTAGTGGTTTACAGTTAAAATCTGATTTCTTAACCACTTGGAATTTGACTTTAAAGATTTGCCTTTAAAATTTAAGAAATGATGAGTGAAAGGTACATGGGACCGACTGCTCTGTACTACTTTTGGAAGTTACTCAGAGTCTGTAATTATTCCAAAATAGAGGTTAAAAATGTAAGGAATGATAAAACTTTGGCTCTCTCCTCTTGTTCCCTGTAACGCTGCTTGATAATTGTGAATGGTAGAGAGACACGGAGACAAGAAAGGGAGTGATGTAACTGACAGATCCAATGCCAAACAGTGGTTAGGAATGCAACTTTTGTTTTATTTGTTTTTAATTTGGACATAATTTCAAACTTTTAAAATGGTTGCAGAGATAAAAACAAAAAAGAACAGCACGTACCCTTTCCCAAATGTAAAATGTTGTCAGCAGTTTACTCCCCCAGCCACTGCCTCCCTCATCCTCCCTCTGCCTCGCAGCATCACACTCTCCAGGCTTCCAGGCATTCTGTTCACCTGAAGAACAGATGCTTACACCTGGTTTTCAAACTTTTCAAGCGTTTACCTACCGTGGTTCTCTTTCCTGAGATTTAAAAAGAAATTCAAACGGGTAGCTTTAAAGGTTTTGAACAATTGATTCCCTGCCCCTGGACTCAAATACTCTAAATCATCCTTCCTTACTCCCAGTGCAGCCCTCAGCTGTAAGCCAAACTATTTTCTGTCCCTGCTGGGCAGGGCGCTTGTTCCATCTCAGTGCCTTTCCATTTTGTATCTGCGTTATTTTTTGGTCCGCTTCTTCTAAGTCACATGTGTGACTTTTCTGCTAAAAAAGCCCCCAAACAGAAAAATAAGAAAGGAAAAGAAAGTTATCTCTAGACTTCTTTACTTGATTAGCACCATCTGATCTGGGTTGGGCATACCTGTCCTGAGTTAGGTTTAGGTTAGGGACCCTCATATAGATGTCATTTTATGTTTATCTGTTGTTTCCTTGAGTTCTCCTCGGTGGATGGCACCCCTTTGTCTTTTATAAGCCTCCACAGACCTTGTGTGATTGTGCTGCCATGACCTGGTTTTATTGAGTTACTTGATTTTATTAGTGGAAACATTTAGCAATCCATAAAGCAAGATTCTGATTGTACTGATGCTTTTGAACCCCTTTTTCCTTTGGGATGTGACACTCTTCCTGGAGTGGGCCTCCTTCATGGCAGATAAAACGGTACAAGTGTGCTAGGTATGGTAGCACTTGCCTGTGATCCGAGCAGTCTGGGAGGCTGAAGCGGGAAGATCGCTTGAGGTCTGGAGTTTGAGAACAGCCTGAGAAAGAACGAGACCCTATCTTTACAAAAAGCATAAAAATGATTAGCTGGGTGTGGTGATGCCTGTAATCCTGGCTACTCCAGAGGTTGAGCCGGGAGGATCCCTTGAGTCCAGGAGTTTGAGGCTGCTGTGAGCTATGATTGGGCCATGTACTCTAGACTGGGTGAGGACAGATTGAGACCCTGTCTCAAAAAAGAAACAACAACAACAAAAACCCTGTATTTGGGTGGTGAATAGGACCCTGCTGGGTTGGAAGAGACATTGAGTGTGGGCCTGGGAACTTAACAACTAATGGGAGAGGAGTTTTGAGTTTCTTGCCTGCGCTGAAAGCAGTCTTGTTTTTTCTTTTTCTTTTCTTTCAGTGAAGCTAAGGCTAGAGCTAGTTCATTATCTACGATGTCAATATTGATTTTTGTTTGTGAGGTGGAGTATTAGCAGATTAGAATGGCTGCTGGCAATTCTCAGCTGCTTCACTGAATTTCAATGAATCAAGGGATAGCTGTTAAGATGTATTTGAGATTTTTAGGCTAAATCAGATCTTCCTACTATGGTTGGTTTTGACCAGATTCACTCTGCAGCATCAAGGCAGAAAAATACAGTACAGCCTCTTCCCCCCTTTTTATAAAACCAACTTGTATTTAAAAATGCACGGATGAGAGGTGTTGAGACCATCCTCTGCAGTAGCTGCCGCTTGCCTTTTTCCTCTGCCAAGAGAAGTTTTGGATTGAAACTATTGACTGATACAGCCCAATGTAGCAGATGGTACTCATACATCAAATGTCCAAAAGCAAGCTTGTTCAGAGGCAGCAAATGGCTAACGGGCTGAATTTTACAAAGACAGAGAGTGTTAATAATGACCTTGATGGATTAGAGATACTCCTGAGAAGTGAAGCACATTCCAAAAACAGGTTTGCCTCTTAAGATGCTTTATCACCACAGTCTCTATATCCAGAAACTGGTTCCATTTGGGGTCAAAATTGCTTTTTTTCCTCCTCATTTTCTCCTGTCTCTTTCCCATTAATGCTTCCTCTAGTTTAGTATGTGAATTAGAAGGAAATGATGGTACTTGCTTGCCACATTATTATTTGGCCTAGTGTGGGAGGACAAAGCACATGTGTTGGTTGGTGATAATTGAGTGGCCTGGAACCATCTTCTTCTTTTATGGCTCTGATTGTAGGACAAAGGATTGAATTATTTCAAGTAAAACTGGAGGTAGGAAGGGCATTTATTAGTAGAAAATTAGACCAAAAAACAAAAATAAAAACCAGATTCAGAGGGGTTATTATCTCTGAGTTAATAAATGTCAACAGTGAGTCTTGAAATAGCTCTTCATTTTTCATTGTGCAGTCTGATTTATTGTCAATTGGTTTTTCATGCTCTAATTAATGATGCTAACCTTTTTTGGTGACTGGAAATAAAATAAACTTCTTTTATGTTCGGTATTCTCCCTCTGATTCCACTGATAGTGGTAGCCCATGGAGTTCGTGATGGGGGAGCATTTGGCTCCTGTTTGAGGCCTTTGTTTTTTATAAGTTCAAGTTAGATGAAGCCATTGATTAGTTTCTTATGTGTAGACTAGATAGTCTGTGTAAATTCTGGAGAAGGAATTTTCCCTCTTAGTGAAAGACGAACTTCTTTATAGGGATAGTAACCTCAGTGGTAGAATTATGGTAACCTTAGAATTATGGTAGAGACCTTAGGATAGATCCAGCGACAGAACAGTTGGAGACATCCTGCTTTCCAGAAACATACCTATCTAAGGGTAAGGTTCAGAGAGCACATGGCTCTAAATAGCTTTTGTCTTTCCCTAAAAGAATGAGATCATAAATACATTTATATATATTGTCTTAGGACTTAATCATACTGGAGTGTAAACACGGAAGAACAGTGTGAGGTTTTTGAATAGAATTGTTCTATTTAGCATGATAAGTAGTTTAAAGTATTAAATTATTTCATTGTAACATTTAAAATGTTTTTTTTTTAAATTTTATTTTACTACTTTACTTATTTGAAGCAAGGGCTCGTTTTGTTGCCCCGGTTAGAGTGCAGTGGCCTGATTAGAGTACTGCAACTGCAAACTCCTGGGCTCAAGCAGGACACCATGTCTGTTAGCCAGAAACCATGACTGGCTAACTTTTCTACTTTTTTTGGTAGAGGGTGGGTCTTTTGTTGTGCAGACTGGTCTTGAACTCCTGGCCTCAAGTGATCCTCTTGCCCCAGCCTCCCAAAGTATTGGGATTACAGGTGTTAGCCAGTCTACTTGTCCTAATTTTATTTTTAACTTCGGTAAAATACAATAGCACAATTTTACCATCTTAACCATTTTTAAGTGTACAGTTCAGCAGTGTTATGTGTATTCACATTGTCATATAACCAATCCCTAGAACTTTTTCATCTTACAAATGAACTTTATGTCAATTAATGACAACTCCTCATTTCCTTGTCCTCCAGCCCCTGGCAACCACCATTCTATTTTTATGAATTTGACTACTTTAGATACCTCACGTGAGTGGAATCCTATAGTATTTGTCTTTTTGTGACTACTTTATTTCACTTAGTATAATGTCTTCAAGGTGTATCTGTATAGTAGGCTGAATAATATCCCATTGTATGTGCAGTGTATACCACACGTTGGTGGGCCCTTGGCCTGCTTTCCCTCTTGGCTATTGTGAATAATGCTGCTATGAACATGGGCATGCACATACCTGTTCAAGGCCCTGCTTTCAGTTCTTTTTGATATATACCCAGGATTGAAGGATTATCTGGTAGTTCTATTTTTAACTTTTTAAGGCTCCTCCACACTGTTTTCCATAACAGTTGTGACATTTTACAGTCTCATCAGTAGGGCACAAGGGTTCCAATGTCTCTACATCCTTACTAGTAAATTTCAGATTAGTCTGAGAGTACAGATGATTAGGTTACAGCGTTTGCCAGGTGGGTCCCTGTTGTAGTTGTGTCCTACACACAGGTGGTGTGCCATATACCCCTTACATGGTGCCCACTAGGTGGGAGCACACCGATCCCCTTTCCTCCTCCCTCTCCCCCCTCCCCCAACTTGAATTAAATTGAGCTTTTCTCGTGTGTGGGTGTGTATTAGTTCATCTACTGACTTCATATTAGTATTGAGTATATTGGTTCTTTTTTAATTGTAGCCATCCTGATGGGTGTGAGGTGTGATATGTCCCATTGTGGTTTTAATTTGTATTTTCCTAATAATTAGTGATGTTGAGTATCTTTCTGTATGCTTGTTTGCCATCTGTATACCTTCTTTAGAGAATTGTCTATTTAAGTGCTTTGGCTTTTTTTTCTTCTTCTTCTTTTTTTTTTTTTTTTTTTTTTTGTGATATAATCTCACTTTTTTGACCTTGGTTGAATGCTGTGGGTAACCTCAAATTCCATAGCTTGCAGTGACTTCAAACTACTCTTGCCTCAGCCTCCCGAGTAGCTGGGACTACAGATGCCCACCACAATGCCTGGCTATTTTTTTAAGAGACAGGTCTTGTTCTTGCTCAATCTGGTCTCAAACTCCTGAGCTCAAGCAATCCGCCCGCCTCGGCCTCCCAGAGTGCTAGGATTAGAGGCCTGACCCACTGTGCCCAGCCATTTTTTAATCAGGTTATCTTGTCATGTTGTTAGAGTTCTTGATATATTTTGGATATTAACCCTTTATCAGATATATGATTTCAAGTATTTTCTTCTTTTCCACAGAATAGATGTCTGCCCCTTCTTTGGGTCGCTCTGCCCTCTGCTTCTACTTCACATCTCCTTCTCTGAGTCTTTTGCTTTCCTCTTCCATCTTTAAGGATCCCTGGGATTACATTGGCCCTACCCAGGTTATCCAAGACTCTTTTCTCGCAAGATACGCACATCTACAAAATTCGTTTTGCCATGAATAGTAACATTCACAGTTCTAGGGATTGGGTTATGGATGTCTTTAGGGGAGCGTTCCCCACCTCCACACTTCCTTATCTCCCCGCCTGCTCTCACAGAAGCTTGCTTTATCTTGGTAGTGTCTGGAGTCAATGTGAACTCTTCTTTTGTTTTCTTCTATCCTCCAGTCTTCTGTCTGGTCCTATTCCATTCCTTTCTATTTCCTTCCATTTGTCCCTTTTTTTCTCTCGCCCTATGTCCAATCCAACCCTGTGGTTTAGGCGTTTCTTACCTCACGCTTAGGCTGCCAGAATAGCCAGCAAACTGGTCCTCTCGCCTCTAATTCTCATACTTGCTTTTTGGCCTGCACCCAATAACCCCATTATCTGAAGTCTTTGTTTCTCTGTCATCGTCTATTTCTGCTAGTCATCAGTCTTGTTTCCCCATCTGCTTGGTTACCTTTGATTATGTGCCTGCCATTCCTTCTCTTTGAAAAATATTTTTAGGAATAACTCAAGGCTTCACGTGAAAGTACATTCATGGGAGAGTATTTGTATTTGTTTCTTCCAGGCCCCTGGGGATATTCCTTGTCCAAGACCACCTTCGAGGTGGTTCAGAGATTCCCTGGCTCTCTTGGCAAACCTGGGCTCCAATCTAAGCTGAGGCTGCTTTGTTTTTGGTTCATCTGATATGAGTAGCTGTAGCCCCGTGTGGTCCCTGCTCTTTGAGGAAGAGTCTCTAGTTAGTGCTTCACTTCCACCAGCCCTGGATGTTGATTTCTGCTGAGGAGGCTATTAAAGTGAAAATGCCACTTGCCAGGACTGGCCAATGCTTTGAGGGCAAAGTGGCTTCTCTAGAGCTCAGCTTTCTGGGTTCCCATTCTCCTTAGTTTTTACCTCATTATTCCTTGCTCAGTTGCCAAAGCCTCAGAGCTTTCCAGAAGATAAAAAAAAATAAAATTGTATTCATTGTTAGTGTGTTTGGCAGAATGGCCTGATAATGGAGCTGGCCTTTCCAGACAACAGACCCCTGACCCCTGACCCCTGACCTGTTTTTCCATGTGCCCCTGCCACCCCTGTTCTTTCTGGGATTGGAAATGATTAATTTTTACCACCACTTTGATCATGTCAGACTTTTTCTTAAACACATCTCTGGCAGGAATTTTAGCTAGGGGAACACAATGACAGCATGAGCTGTGGCCCGCCCCTTACAAGACATAGGGGTCAGTGTCAAAACCCAAGGTTTTGTGGTCTGCTGGCAGCTTTGGTACAATTGAGCAGGAAATTTCCTTTTTTGGCATTTCGGTTCCTGAGGGCTGTAGAAAACCTTGTCTCATTTTTTGAGCTTGGGTATAATTGAATTTTGAGAGGAGAAGGCAAGGAGGCTCATCATTTTTTATGGTGCCACATTGTCAGATGGATAATGAGACCCTTCATTTCTGGGTGTGACTGGTCACATGTTGGCTGTTCAGAACTGAGGTTTTAGTTCTTCTGGGCAAGCTGTCTGTGACAGAGCACAGAGGCCAGGACAAAGTAGGAATAAAGAACATGTGTGACATGCTTGGGGAGGCAGCCTGCTTCAGTGGGAGGGCACCTGGACCTCAGGGTCAGGGAGCCCATGTCTAACAGCCCTCCCACAGTTGATCAGTGCTGTGCCCTTGGGCACAGCACGTGATCTCTCTGGGCATCAGTCAGGCAGTCTTTCCTCTTGGCCTCAGCTGTCCTGCAAGGCTATGACTGGGATGGTTGGCTCTGTTAGCCCTGGCAGCTAGCCATTGAGAGGACAGAGGGGGACTTGGAGCAAACCCCAGGGTGAGGAGGGTGTGATCCTTTGATGGGCTGTCTAGAACCCAAACCATGGTCTTTGGTTCTGTACTCTTTTATGCAGCAATTTTGGTCCTAAAAGCAACCTTTGTTTATCTGGTCTGACTTCCTCATTTTACAGATGAACGAACAGAGGCCTGGCAGTTTTTTTGTATTTAAAGAATAGTAGTGATGCTCTAGTGCTCTAGCCTCATGTGACTCACTTCAGTAAAAATCTAGGGGAATGGAGCCAGACTTTGGTCAGTGTGGATTTGTGGCATTTACTTGAACTGCTTGAGCCCTGGAGAAAGACAATAATGATGGTAAGCCTGACTGCCTGCTCCCATTGCCCCCATGTGCCTAGCACCTGGTTTTCCAAGGGGCCCAGCTCGGGCCCTGTTGGCTGACAAAGACCTTGAGACAGTTAGATCAAAGGTCAGTAGAGGTTCCTGTGACAGCCTAGTCAGAGGGCCTGACTAGGTGCAAGAAGACTAGGCCAGCAGGCCCATGGTGACCCCTGCACAAAAAGTAACTCAGCTTCCTGAGAAAGCAGCAGCTTTTTGTTCCATGGAGCCTGACTTGGCTGCTGAGACCACAGGCTTCTGGATGTACTGCTGGGCCACCCTTTGGCCTTGGGCTGGGCGACTTTGCCTTCAGATTCCCAGGCCATCTCACCCACAGCTAACCAGAATCACTCACTCCATTTCAGTTTATAATTTATGCACTTTGTTCTTGGCCTTGCACCAGCAGTTACCATCACTTGCAGCCATTGCTACCCATGAAGCAACCTCAGAACATCAGAGCCTTACAGATCATTCTTTATGTTATTAAAGCTTGTTAAATGGGTTTATTTTTCAGCCTACTGAGAATTATCAGGGACCAAACTTTCTTTTTAAATTACCTCTATTATTTTCTCTTTAAATTAATTACCCTTACAAAACTAAGTGACAGTTAAATGAAAAACATATGTTGCTTCTGTTTTTCTTCTTACTAAGCCTACAAACCTGTTAGTTTAAAGATAACAGGGAAGGATTATCCAGAACCGAGGCTGTGTTTTTCTAGCACCGCCAGTTCCTGGATTTAGATTACTTTGTTGGCGGATAGAGATCATTCCCTGTTCCTGGATCCGGTGGAGATAAGAGAGCCTGAGGGTCACAAATAAGCAGAGGCAAAACCGTGTGTCAAAGTTTCTATGAAAGTAATTTTTCTAAAGTATTTGATCCTGAAAATGTGTGATTTCAGGTGTTTCCCTGTTGGGGCACTGGGCCCTTAAATTGTAATTCTTACCATCCTGGGAGTATTTCCTTCTTCTAGTGATCGAGGATCACTGTTTTCCATCCCTTACCTGCTGGTTTTATGTTTTCTTAATGGCAATGTCATTGATCAGCATTTTGAACATGAATATTTGGGAGAAGACCTAAATGTAGGAGCTCTTCAAATTAAAGAGATAAGCAGCATAATGTTGATTGTTTATGGTAAATTACTTGTATTATGTTGGGATGTGGGCAGTTTATTATGTAAACATAATAAACATGTAGAGGTTTAGATTTGGAAAGGCTGGAGATCAGTGATTCTCAACCTTCCTAATGCTGCAGCCCTTTAATACAGTTCCTGCAATTCACAGGTTGAGAACCGCTGCTCTAGATGCCCCATTTTGCAGATGAATGTTCTGAGAACCCACAGAGGCCCTGGCTTGTTCACAGTCCCTGCTCTGACAGCACAGGTATTAAGTACAGTGCTCTATCCCCAGGGTTTGTTAGGGCTCTTAGCAATGTCCCTAGTGCATCATCTCTAAGCAGAAAACCAGTTCTTCCTCCGCACTTTCTTTTCTTTCCAATTTCCTGTCCACTTGATGCCCCATTTTATAGATGAGGATACTGAGACCCAGAGAGGCCATGGCTTGTTCAAGGTTTCCACAGAATCAGCTGGAAGGAGCAAGTTCCAGAAGCTCTATATCCTGGGCCCAGGGCAAGTGCTCTTTCCACTGCCCCATGGTGCCTCTCTGATCCTGGTCACCTCCCCTTCTCACCACACCCACCTTCTGTCCTGGAGACAGAATAGTCAGGTGGCTCATACCCTGCCCACTGCCATCTTCGTGCCCTGGACCCTTCTCTCCTCCTGACCATGTGTGTTTGCCATAACTTACTTATCCGTTTCAAAGACCAGGTGGGTGTCCCACCTCCCATACTGGTCTCACCTTCCTAAAGTCTGCCCTATGTTTTGGTTCTTTTGACAGGGTGTCTGTCCAGGCTATAGTGTTAATTTCCATCTAGTAAGGTCTGTCATGATGCCTGGTGCCCAGTAAATGGGCCACAAGTGAAGAAGGAGAGATGGAATATAATAGATGTCACAGGTAGCTTGGTGTCTTGTTTTGCTGCCCAGCTTTTCAAGTTATCTTTTCTCCAGCTAGCTACTAGCTACTAAGCTCCAGATGCAGGAAACATAGTTTCTGTGTCTCCCTAGTCCTTGGTGAAGTTCTTGGCTGGTGGTGGATTTCAGCAGTGATGCTTTTGGTCTTCTTGCCATTTGAATCTTGTATTCATTTAAAATATGTTTACTTTCTCCTTAATCCACAAAACATGGGCTGTCTTTATGGCTGCCTAATTACTCTGGCTTCACGGTACCTACCATTTGGGAAATAAGCCAACAGGCCGTAGCAGTGAGTTTACAGATTTCTACACTTGGACACTTTGCTACTTATTTACAATGGCAAGATGGCATGAGTGTCCGGGGAGACCGAGCTAAGTAAGTGTTAGGATTACTGTGAAAATTGCAGTGGAAGCAATACCATGCCTGGGAGAGCTTGTTATAGCTGGAAGGCCACTGGTGATAGTTTTCTCCCAAGTTTCTCACAATCACCAGGATGCTGCATTTTATCCTATTGGACTTCTTTTTTTTTTTTTTTTGAGACAGAGCCTCAAGCTGTCCCCCTGGGTAGAGTGCCGTGGCATTACAGCTCACAGCAACCTCCAACTACTGGGCTCAAGCGAGTCTCCTGCCTCCGCCTCCCAAGTAGCTGGGACCACAGGCG